>KZ271524.1:36781-292404 GCA_002249935.1 Onchocerca flexuosa
AATGTGGTGACAGGTGAAATGACTGAGGCATTGATTCTAGCAGGGGCTGATGTTGTTAAGGTTTGTTGATGAAATTCTATGATTTGGATCAACCAAGATAATTCGTTAATTTTGAAAGTTAAATCTTTCTTTTTTCAGTCTTTTTTTTAAGAATGTTGCTACATTTTTATAACATTATTGCTGCAATCCATTTTTTTTTTTCTTTTTTTTTTTTGGGATATTTTGTTTGATCCTGTTTGTTGCTTTTTAGGTGGGCATAGGCTCTGGCTCAGTTTGTACGACCCGGAAAAAAGCGGGAGTTGGTTATCCACAACTGAGTGCTGTGTTAGAATGTGCCGATGCTTCACATGGTTTGAATGGGCATGTTATGAGCGATGGAGGATGCACAAATCCTGGCGATGTTGCGAAGGCATTTGGTGCTGGAGCAGATTTTGTGATGATTGGAGGTACCACTCTGTTTTGAACCTATTACATCAGAATCACATGTCCAATTAATACCTATTTCATTCATAGGCCTTTTTGCGGGGCATGATCAATGTGGTGGTGACATTGTTGAAAAGGATGGACAGAAATACAAATTGTTCTATGGAATGTCTTCTGATACAGCGATGGAGAAGCGTGAAGGAAGTGTCGCAGAATACCGCGCTTCGGAAGGCAAAACAATAACCGTTCCATACAGGCAAGTTTTCACTTTAATAGAAATTATGGTTATTTCAAATTTGGTGCTCATTATGTAAATTGAGTTCGAAATCCAAAATTATTGTTATTTTGTAGAGGTGATATTTCGAAAACAGTGCAAGATTTGTTAGGTGGATTACGATCAGCTTGCACATATACTGGTGCGAAAAAATTAAAAGAGCTTTCGAAACGGGCAACTTTCGTTCGTGTCACACAGCAGACAAATGAACAATATGCAACATTTGAAATATCTCCGTTAGAATTACAGAATTTAAATATCGCGGTCTAACTCAGGTTCTTTAGAATTCAGGGTTCCTTTTTTTTATTGCACAACTTCAGTTGCATAAGATTATGCAGTTGTTCTTTATCTTGACTTTTAGTAATGGTAGGAGTTTTGCTTAAAAAACTTACAGTTTCCATTCTCATCTATTCAAATATTTTACTGATGAAGAATGTTTTTTCCATTTCATGAAATACCAATGTTTACCGATTTTTTCTTCGCTTTTTCAAAGTTAAGCAAAATTTAAAGCAAAAAGTTTCCTTCGATGTCCATTACTTTATTTACAATTCTTTAGATATCCAATCCAAAATTCTTCTCAGTTCACAACATTTCTTTATTTTTAGTATCTATAGAAAAAGTATTAACGCAGGACTTTATATGCAGCATTCCAAATCATATTTAATATTTGCAGTCTGTACACAAATTTTCTATTGGTATCTCTTCCTGAATACATCGCTTTTTTAATTTTTATATTTTTTGCTTATTAATATAGCTTTTTTCAACAGATACACATTTTGGAACCTTTTGACTCCATTTTCCAGAAGATATGCATTCTAGTACATTTTCTGAATCTAATCGATATTCCGTAGAAGTACAGTAATATACTACTTTTTCTCCAACAAGATAATAGGCTTTAGCTGGTGAAGTGCTGTCTCCTTGTTCAGGTTTTCCAGGAAAACGGCAGACTGGTATACCTGAAAAATTCGTCATCCTTTTTGTATTAGTTTTTTTGTCAGTCGCAAATTGCTTTATTTTTTTATCTCGTTTCATCAGAATTTATGAGGGTTTCCTTTGTGATCATCTGATCACCTTCGTGAATTGTCAAGGAACCTGATTACAATTTTATGAAAAAAGACCGTTTTTTATTGACCGAATTTTCAAGGCATACATTTTACGTCGACAAAAGTCCAGTTTCCATTTGCTTGACATACACTATAGTCGGTACCAGTTAGCATGTAACCACGTCTACATTCAAATACAACTACTTCCCGTACATTGTATTTATCCTTCACCTCTCCAACTATTGCACCATTCCGTGGCACTTTAGGTGTTTGGCATTTCACACCTTAGAATAAAATAAGATTAAACTGAAGTGAAGAAAGATATCAATAAATAAGAAAATTCATAAAAATTGCAATGACAAATAAATATAACTGATGAAAATTGCAGATTTAATTTAAGGTGTCAAAAAGAAATACAAACACTTTTTTCTACACAGTAGATGAAAACGTACTTTTACATTGCGGCACAATTCCTGACCATTCCCCGTGTGGAAGGCATTTTAATGTTCGATTTCCATCCAAAAAATGTGTTAATGAACAAGAGAATCGTGCAACACCTCCAGCTCTGAACGTTGTAACCACTACTTTCATTTCGGAATCCACGATCACCAGTGGTGGACACTGCAATGCTACAAAAAGTGCCTTGTGGAAATGATCGTGTTAAATTATATAGCGGCATGTTTGTCGTTTTTTTTTTCTAATTTGGTGATTTCAAGCAGATATACACAATGATTGTTGCAATAAATGTTCTTCAAAATTTTAGGAACAAAGTTTTTATGCTTAATATAACGATTTATTATCCGCTATGTATTTCACCCGCGATATATCTTCATATTTTGAAATACGATTGTGATAAGATTTAAATTAATTAAATTATTCAAATTATTATTGTTACTATCAAAGTTCAGTCTACCTCGACATTTTGGTAAAGTATGAGACCATTTCCCGGAATTCAGACATGTCGATGAACGTGGTCCATCAACATAAAAACCACTTTCACATGAAAATTGTGCAACAGTTCCAATATATAAATGAGAACTTGTGTAAAAGATTTGTAAATTTGTTGAATTTGTAAGTGGTACGCATTTTTGATCTGCAATGAAATATTTTGATTTTATCTTTTTCGACAATTTCTCAAATATGCATTTTTATATATACAAATATATATATGCTACATATGTTCTTTATGTATTTTCTCCTGTTTTTTTGCTGTTCATTGAAACCAAATACTAACCATTTACAATAATTTTGACAGTATTTCGGTGTCCACTTGGGAGAATACAATGAAAAAATCCTCCATCTTCAGGACGTGCTGCTGTTACAATCAACTATAATAAACGACCGTAATTACTTCGAAGTTATTACTAGAATTGTCACGCCATTAAAAAATTAAGAAAAACTAAAAACTTTGATGGGAATAGTGCTGAAAATTACTTCGTAGGCATCTATGCTAGGTTTTCCAGGCAAATCAATTTCAACCCATGATTGTGGGTACTTCCGGTATGTTGTAGAAACTTCCCATCTTGGCTGTCCTTTTCTTCGAGGAAATAAACACTGAAGTCGAAGTGTTGTTGATATATTCACCATAAGGTATCCTTGTGGTGTTATTGTATGCAAACTTCGTCCTAGTTCCAAATTTATGGGTGGTGCACTATCTGACGGAATTCAAAATTCTGAATTTTTTTACACAGGGAAGATTGAAATTTTTGTAAACTGAAATAAACAGAAGATAACGATATCAAAACAATTGTAACATGTGCAACATAAAACAAACAACAATGATAAATAAGTATACAAATGTGACGATTAGTGTGATAGGCCTCAATTTGCTGACGAAGGAACATCGGTTTAAAGGCAATCGAAATATCACCAACCATTTTCATTGAGTGGATCTAGTGCGATACATCTGGGTATTTTGGGTACCCATGTGCCTCCTCTACATCTGATAATAGCATTCCCCATAAACTGGTGCATACCAAACTCTTGACACGAGAAGATTAACTCCGTACCATCTATAAATCATCAAGATAATTATTCGAGGCAACTTATAGGAAAAAGAGACTTGCTAAGAGTGTAATGCAAGGACGAAAATTAACACAAAATCTCTAAAATTCTGAATGAAATTAGGGAACTTACCAGCAAATCGCTGATTAAAAGTAATCTGTTGCCTATGTTTCGCAGAAAAAGCAATTAGATGTGATCTCTCATTCATCCGATATTCACATGATTGTACATCTATAACAGTTAAACAATAAAATGCAATTTAACATAAATTATTCAACTTTAAACTTAATGATTTGAAAATGCTTATTTATCTATACAAGAGAATACAAAAAACTATTCCGAAAATTTTCGAAGAAGCAAATTAAAATCCTCATTTTCATATTCTCTGGATATTGCAATAATTTAGTGTAGCGTGTTTTATAGTTATATATGCACATGCTTTAGCTTCACAAAGTTCATCTAACCACCATTAAATTAATCAATCTGTCCTTGTTGAAAATTATTACAACATGCCTTGTAACGAACAATTACCGATTTCATAGATTTTAAAATATTTTCTTCCAAAAACTTCACAAAATGTCTTATATCGACAGAAAGCCACTTTTAGAAATGTTAAAAAAGATTTATGATGAAGGTTTAGAAATTTTGATAATTTCCTGACCTGAATAGCAATGTAGCATACCAGCGGTAATCCATTTGCCTCTACGACAGCGCATCTCCATCGTTCTATCTTCTTCTATCAAAAACCCCACAGCACAGCCTAACTAAATTTGATATGCATAAGTGTGTTTCCAAAAACTATGGAAATTTTTTTCGAAATCAAATTACTTAAAACAACAATTCTCAATTATTCAAAACAATTAGAAAGATGGCAAGAACATTAACATAAATCAAGCTTCTCGGCTACACATTTCCCAGCTGGTCAATAATAACTCAATGAAGAGAAGGGAAGAAATTGATGTTAACAATTGTTGAAACCAGAAAATTTGTATTGAGGAATATTTGCCGTTCACATTATTTAACAAAATCTTTTAAAACTGAAAAAAAAAAAAACCTTTAAATTAGTTCCACGAGCAAAACGTGATTTTGTTGAAAGGTGAGAATTTTTGATGTTAAGAATTTTATAGGAAGAAGCAAGGTTAGGCATGTTGCACATTCCATCGGATTGCGTAACAAATGGAGCTGCAGATGCTTTTACTATAAATAGCAATACTTCTTATTTAATTCAAGCAAAATTTGAGGGTTAAGAATTTTAGAAGTTGTCAGAATTTGGTGAAAACTGGTGTTACGAAAATTTGAAAAAATATTTCAATTTTGCTTATTATTTAAATTTTATAAATCTGAGCAGATAAATATAGAAAGTTTTAGAAAATCCAAATCTTAACAGCTTCTAAATTTAACAATCTTATCCTAAAAGAATAATACTGACAGATGTGTTAAATTATATGTTAAATTCTTGCATATAAATCAATAAGTATTGCCTTTAAGATAATATCAAGTTCTACTTCCTAATAATTTTCCACTAGACTTTTTACTTACACGAAGAAGATATATCCTTGTAGTACAAAAGATATTGAAAAGTGTTGAAGTTAAAGAAGATGGGTAAAGAATTTGAAGAATGCTCGGAAGAGACTAAATAAACGATAACTTAGTACATGGACTGTGGAAGCTCTGATCACTGATAATAGTTTCTTAGGGAAGTAATTTCATACCATATCAAGTAAGACCTACATCACTGTCATGAAAAATGCTTTATCAAATGATTGTGGCTAAACATTTTTATTCCTGCAGTTTCGAATCCCATTCTTCTTTCAACATTATAATTTATGGGAATTCAATCTCTAAGAAATACATACCTTAAATGGAAGTAATTCAATTTTAAACATAACAGAAACTTTCATACTTACTACAAGGTAGAAGGCGTGTGAACCATTCACCATTCCGACATTCGATGGCGTTCGCTTTATCTATAGTTTCATTGTTCACACAGATATATTGAATTATGGTATTTTTTGGAAAAGTAGCCTGTTGTACGCTCATATCTAAACGAACTGAACGGCCACTGATATTCGTTGTACGATATGCAATAAATGGCTGATCATCATTAGGACGACGACATGATGTTAATAGTGAATCTGAAGATTTGGAAATGATCACAATAAATTCAGTTAAAGTCAATTCGCTTCAATTTCATTTAATGCATAAACTTGACCTACAACCTGGGGAATCAAATGTAGTTAAATCTTTCATTTAAATAAGAAGATATCTGGTAATTTTAATATTAAATAAAACTAACCGTCATCAGTACACCCAAGTTTTGGGTGTATTTCACCAAAGCGACATTTTAAACGAATAACGTCCGTTTCACATATCATATCGATTTCTTCATTATGATGCAGTTCTGTTTTATTAGAGCTGTATTTATTGCTCTCACTTTCTTCTAGTTTGCAATGTTCTGCAGAAAAAAGCTATCACATTTTCTGAACACTTATTAGTTGCTAGTTGATTGCAACCTATTTCTTGTTTCAAATCATTCAATTATTGAACTATACAAGAACAAAAATAAAAGCCGCACTTGGTCTGCAATGCCCGATTTGTTGAATGAACATTCCTCGATTGCACTCAAATTTATCGTTTCCCTGTAGTTCATAACCACGTAAGCAAATCATCCTTGCCCCACTGCCATGTTGTATAAGATCATCTGACTGTAAGATTCGCTCTGATCGTATATCAAGGAAGAAAACATGATTACGTATCGGTATTCGACAATTATCTACAAAATTACTGATAAATTTCAAAAATGCTAAATCCCTATTACACATTGAATACGAAAAGTAATAATATTTTCATTCATGTGCCGAAAAAACCGTTTCTATACTTGAAAAATGTCTCTAAGAAGCATAACACTTGCCAGGAATACATTTAGGAACTTCTGGCGTCCATCTCCCATTTTTACAACTTATGATTCCATCTGCCTGTGCATTTTCAAAGTGAAAACCTTCAGAACATATTACCTGAACAGTAAAAATAACTCGATGTATCAAAATTAATGAAAACTCCATCGACTCCAACTTATCTTTTCATGTGTGAAAAAAAAAGAATTTTAATTTAATTCCCAATCGAGATCAATAAGTTTTAATGAGAATGAAAATTTCCAAATATTTCCGCAACTGAAATCAATTGAAAAAATAAAAAAACAAAAAAGGACATTTTAACTATGCTAGGAAAATGAAAGAAAATTTAGAAGATTATTCAAAACGAACCATAATTTCAGTTGGATTGTTATTACCTTTCGTGACAATAATTTTCCGTCTGTAATCATCCACAATCAGTTCACATTCAACAGAACGACGACGTCGCATCCAAGCAATTTGTCCTTCCACCATCGGATGAGTCTGTGACACACATTTTGGTTTCTTTCGCGGCATCCAATTTCCATTGACACATGTTGCCCAAAAGAAAGGATTATTAGGCAGTAGTAACTCGAAGTGAAAAACAAAAAACTTTGGTCGTTTAGAAAATCTAAACTTGCATAAATTTCAAAGTTTATTTCATAAAAAGAGTAGAGAAAAAAAAAAAAAAAGAAAGAATTACTTTTGGTGATCCGAGCAATACAAATCCCTTTTTACATTGAAATGAAATCGAACGTCCCTCTTCCACTTCCGATATATATTGCGCATAGTCGTAAGCTCCCATTTGTCCTTCCAGCATTATTTGTCCGCCTTCCAAAACTCCAAATGTTTTAAGCGGATGTTCGCAAAGAACTTAAACGTCACAAATTATATTGTATGAAATGGATCAGTGCACCCATCTCATATAAAGAAAGCATTTGTTTCGATGCAACCACTTAATCTGAACTATTTTTTAAAAAATTACTATACATTATCAGCAGCAGAAAATTTTAAATGTTCAAATGGCGTATTTCACTTTTTTCATGACTAGTTCTTTGGCTGGAAATCAAGAATGATTGCAATATAATTCGGTTGAACCATATTGCTGCAATGAATAAAGTGTAGTAACCCATTTTTTGGACATTTTTTGCAACTTTGAGGCAAAAGCAGAACAGAAGATGGAAACAAAAGCTGGTAAACAACCTGGTAGACATGAAAATGGTTCGCCCTCACTCGACCATTTTCCATACAAACATTTAACAGTATTATGCACTCCGGATGGCCGATAACCTTCATTGCACTCATATCGTGCAAATGCTCCATGCGACGATTTTGTGAAGACAACTTTAGCATTCGGCAATCTTGGTGGCCAAGATTTACATCGCACTTGAAAAATTTTGTGAAATCTGTGATTTCAAATCAACTTTACAAATATTCTAATATTTGTTTGCATATTTATGAAATCACGTTTAGCAAATTTTCAGGCCTAAAATCAAGTAATCATAATGATGATTTCTATTGAAAAAAGCAGGATAATTTTTTTTGAATAAAATAAATGAAGCACCTGGTATGCAATTTGGAATGTGTGACCAAGTACCATTTCGACAGACCATCGTCGCTTCTACTTCAGCTATTTCATGTTTTGGCACACATTCTACTCTCAATCGTTCTCCGTGTAAAGCAAGTTGTGAAGGCATGTGATTAACAACATGTCCATCTTTTATTTCGGGTATGCGGCATCCACCTAAATTTTAAAAATTATTGATCATAGTTTTCAGATGAGGGAAATAATTATTCAGTTTAGCTTACAGTATAATTAGAAAGTTCGATGTAATGTAAGGCGAAATTTTGTTTAGTCATTAATCATGCTATCACTGATGAACGTAATACTGAATGATATCGTAGGCTAGTAATCAAATGATAAAAATGCTTGAAGATTAGTCAAATTAATTTTTTTTCTAAGTTACAGTATATAAAACGGGAATGGGAAATGGATTATAATAGATTATTTTAAATTGATCACACTTAAAAAGCATTGAATTATATTTTAAAAAAGTACTTAAACAAATAGGCATTGGATGTGACCATCGTGCGTCGTCTTCACATTTAGCATAAGGTGCACCAATATGGTTCATTCCTTCTAAGCAACGAAATACAATAATTGCTCCAAAGTGGGTATCATCACCTTCGATGTATCCGTTGTGTAGCTGAGGCAATGGTGGACAACGAATTTCTTAAATAAATTTCATGACGCAAAGGATTCAGATTCATATTTGAAGACTTTCATTTATGTATTTTGGTCTATTTAGTTCTTTTTATAATTGTGCGGATAATTAAAGCACTTCTTTGCCTCTGAATAGTATTTTTGAAATTTAAAAAGCCTCTGAACTGACCTTCACAAGTTGGTTCATTACCAGCCCAAACACCTTCGGCGAGACATATCCTCTGCACCTGACCAACAAGTCGATAACCTGTCTTGCATGAGTATGTAACACGAGACTGATAAGTTAATGAGCTACCAAGTACTTTGCCATGTAGTGGATCCGATGGTCTCTTACACTCCGATGCTAGAAGACTTAATATACCAAGAAATTGTCGAATTGTCTTATTCATCACATATACAAGTTTAAATACTGATTCTACAAAAAGAAACTAATGGCAAATTCAAGAACTTACGTTTACAATGAGGTAGTTGAGCACTCCACTGCCCGTTGCTCAGACAATGAAGCGTTGATGATCCAATCAGCTGATAACCGGGAAGGCATACTATTTCAACTGTATGCGGATAATAGAACAATTCGCCTTTCCGCATTCCGTTCATGATATTTCCCAGATCCGGGCAACTACGAGCTATATAACACAGAGATGATACACAAAATGTCGCCAGCTATCTAAGCCTAAAGCTGACAAAACTATCCAACACTGCTACTATAAGATATGAATTGTAAAAACTTAAAAGTGAAACTCTTTAAAAAATGGAATATACACCTCGACATCGTAAGTCTGGACCAAACCATTGTGCTGCTTTTTCTCGATTTAACAAACATTTTGCTATTGTTATTCCTTTATTGTTATAACGATGATAACCGGGCACGCAATTGTAGTGCACTTCAGTCTCGAGCTCATATTGACCACTATACGAATTACCATCATGTTGTGCATACGGTATTTCTGGTGGTGCACCGCATTTTTCTATAACTCGCATTGCTTAGAAATTCTCCAAATCGAAAAGCAACAAGTTCTTGGATTTTTACTATTTTTATTTCCTAATTTCATGTTTAAAATTACCAAAAAAGTCCGCTATTACTTAAATTAAGAGCAAGAAATGAGAAACTTTTTGTTATTTAATTCATCATTAGCAACAAATTCGATCAATCAACGATACAAAATGAAATACTACTTACTTAGCAATCTGCATTCAGGTTTAGTACCACTCCATTCACGATTCGCTTGACAACGTCGTTGTGATGGACCAACTAACACATACCCTTCATTACAACCATATTCTGCATTCGAGCCGAACAAAAAATCGCCCGGTGTTCTGATGAAACCATTCGGTAGATCAACCAATGGATGACAAGTTATTGCTGAAACTTTTCAAATATCAACCTTTCACAACAAATCAAAAGTTCATAAAATGACATATGACAAGACATATTCAAGAATCTGTTAACATTGCAGGTTAAAGCGTCAGTTATCTAAGAGAAAGTATTGAAGCTTTAAGAATGGTGGGTCACTTGACAGGATCGGAAATATTCCGTAAGTCATAACGGTTTTTACGTGTCATTACGTGATGTGATGGAGTGATGAGTGGAAAAGTGAATAAAGAAATGCGCAAATTAGATGTTGCTGATATAAAAAGAATAATATTTACTTACATGGATTGACGCATGATAAGCCGCAAGGACCGTCGCAAAGACATCGTTTTTTATTTTTCTTGCACTGCTCATCTCTTGTACACGCTTTCTTGCAATAATTTGGACGATTGGAAGCACTTATATCGGGACATATTGTCGTCGGAGTACAGTAAATAAGGTCCATTAATGACAATAATAATAGTGACGATACAGTAACCATTGAAGAGATCATTGAAGATCATGAATCAGTTCCTGGAGATGTTAAGCATAATAGCTATTTCTGTCAAAATATAAGTCAGATCTAATAATCCGCTTTAACGCAAACAAGTAATTGAAGGATGACAAGAAGTTTATTCCATGCTGTAGCGAAAGTTCAGGATTCATCTGTATTACAAGAAAAAGCATTAAAATAAAAGAATATGCATTCAGAAAGTATAAAACTTTGCTACTCTAAACGGCATTGATACCTAATTATAGAATGACCAATCAATATTTTGAATCGTTGCTTACATCTACAGGAGAACCTATCATATGACAAATTTGTAACGATTTTTCGAAAATTCGAAATCCAAGTCTTAACAATGAAGCAACGAGTAATTCTTCTTTCTCATACCATAAAATGAAAAATATTTATACACACTATTTTACTATTAATCACTAGTATTTACTTTTACGTCACTTTGTAACCTTTATCCAGGAAAAGATAGCATCTAGCAGTTTTGGCATTCAAAGCAAGTCAAGTTCCTAAATTTCATAAAATTATTTCACATTTTTTCAAAACACTGAACTTTAGGATTTTATTCAGAATGCAGTTGTGTTGAATATTTCCCAAACTCGTGACACATACGCCAATAATCATTTCACTGTTTAACATTTTATAGTAACTACTTAGCATTGGTCTGAAGTCGAAACTGGACTAACTACGTTGTAAGCAATTGTTCTAACATTGATCGATGTGCCAGAAGATGCTTTTGATGTGAATGTTAAAGCATCTAAGCCAGTCTCAATTTTCACTAGCTTCGTGAGCATTTTTACAACTGAATCATAGATAATCATTGATGGATGATATGATTCTGTCAGTGAGCCAAATTTGACAATGCTGAAGAATTTCAAGTTCTGAAAGTTCCAATGTCCGGCGGTCATTTCTGCCAGAGTAAGCACATATTACTTGATCTAATTAGAATTTTCGATTAACAGGTCAGAATGTTGAATCGTTTATCAATTTATTGTTTAAGATTTCAAGCGGTGCAGAAGTAAGAAAGTTAATATGATATCGGTATTTTTTCTGTAACAAAAAGAGAAGTTCGAATAGTTTTTCATGATCAACGTTATACAAAAAGATTATTAGTTTATTAGTCGTGGAATTCCCGAAGGAACCACTTAGTGTACAATAACATTTTCTAAAAAAGTGCAAGTGGTCAATGTTGAAAATGCATACACTGCACGAAACGCATAGTTCTGATGGATCACAAATTTCTACCCTAAAAAATAGTGATTTAAGTTGTCATTGATTTTTTTTCTCTTGAAACTTTTAGTGGCATAAAGAGATAAGGTATGAAATATTTTGATAAGTAGATGAACAAAGTATTTCCAGTTAACCGGCAATAGTATGTAATAAAGTTTGAAAGTTATTAATATACTTTTACACATTTCACTTCTCGAAATTAAACTTGTCACATGTTTCGGAAAAGGATAATGAGCATGTAATACACATAACTGAGGGAAGCAATAGTGAAGCAATTAATTCAGACAACTAAAAACGATCTAAAAAGAAAGTAAACAAAAAAAAAAAAAGAAAAAAAACAGAGAAAATAACTGAAACACAATTAGGTTATAATTTTTGCTGAATGACAGACAATACAATGGTTGAAGTAATTCAAATAAACAAGGCAATGTAGTACTAGAACCATTAGAGAGTGGCCTGCGGACGTAGTTATTAATTGGGTGGACACGGTTTCCTTTAAGTTTAAACAATATGCTGATTTCAGAAATCAGACAAATAGGTTTCCTAATTAGAATAACAAGCACAACAGCTGTGAAATGAAACTTAATCTCTGTATGGTGCTCTCTATTGAAGCGAACTTCATTTACAAGTTTTTGTGACTTTAAAATGGCACAACATAAAAAATAACGGTAATTAATTCTAAAGCAAAGAGGATGGCTGCAATGTTGTCGCAAAGCGTAGTCTTTGAAAACTTGTGGTATATCCTCACTATCCTTTGATGTGCAGCTGCTTCTCTTAAACAGTCGTCAAATATATTTAGTTCCGTTTCGTTTGAAGCTGCTGTCGAATGAATTTGCCTTAGTTTAAGAATATAATTAAAGGTTGGTGTGTCAATTAATATTAAAGGGGATTTCATTCTTAGATTTCCAGGAAATTTCAAAAAAATGACATCTATATATTTTGACGTGTTCAATATACCAAAATATAGATATTTCTTTTTAAAAATTCGAGATTTTGCTTGAGAGTTCTTATATAATATAGATTTAATTATTGATACATTTAGCTATTGATAGTTTCAGGAGCGAATCACGTAGTCAAAAAATTTAATATTGGCAACAATTCATGTGGAAGCTAACTCATAATATTTGAAAATGATTTTTATTCATAGAAAGATTTTGATACGAATTGTCTAGGCATGTATATCAGTAGAAAATACTACATTGGACTCTAAACGCATCTAAAATTTTTTGACCTGAAAAACGTCAAGTGGTAGTGTTTAACACACTAAAAATTTTGCAAGGATCTATGAGATTCAAATTCAGAATATTTGAAAAAATAATATAAATAGAAATGTATGATACTTCTTAAATCCGATAAAATATTTTGGAGAAGGAAATAGATATATTAATATTTGATCGGGAGATAGCTGTGATGAATTTTTGTTGGTTAATTACACATGTTTTTTAACTTTTGCAGCTGAGATGCTGCTGTTGTTTGTAACGAATTCTGAAAGCTTTTCTTTCAATTTTTCAAGAAATACTCAGACTTTAAAGTTCAATGACGGGTCATGAAAATGTGGGAAGAATAAGATCAGAACGATTGTTATTGACATCTGCGCAACGTAATTAATACATCTATATGTCATAAAATAAGTTGGTTGCTCTCGTGAAAAGTTTAGAAATTGAATTTGATATGCAAATAGCAGATCAATGAAATATGAGTACAGTTAAAAAAACAAACTCGGTCAAACGTCTAATAGTTAAACATTTTTTAGAATTTTAGTCGTATCTCTGAAGAAAATTCAAAGCAAAACTGAATTCCAGCAAGTCAATCCAAAAGAATCAATTGCATTCTGCACTAAAATTAGTTGAAACGCAAAACATATTTCCATCGAAACATTAGAAAATCTTCATTTGATGTAGTCAGTGTTGTAACAAAATCCATCGAATCCAAATGTAATTTTCATGAGACTGGTTCTATTAAATTTCGAAATTTTCTTGTAATTGAAATCATGTCTTAAATTGAATCTGGAAACATTCTGCATGATCATATCTGCAGAAAATCTGAATGAACTTCATTCTTCCAACAACTATTCCAAGAATCATTAATAGATTCATCGCATAAGGTTTCCTTCTCTCATCTCAGCTCCAAGCTTTCAGCATGACTGAAACTAAGCTGTAATTTGAATGAAAAGTATAAACATATGAAAGTATAAGCATTTGAAGATGTATGTATGTATGTTCGCATGTATGGAGAAGACTAAGAAGTATTCGTTCATAGGGACGAGTGTACTGAAAAGAAAAAATTGACTGGGAACTTATACGTTATCAAAAAGAAACTTTACAAATTTGTAAAATTTGTAGAAACATACTGTCTCTGAAAGTAACTAGTTGAGACTTTTCGATCCCTTTGGACGATAGCCACTGCTTGCTGGTATAGATTATCCTCTTCATTGTCTGTTTCACTACCAAATTCTACGAAATAAAATGAAAGCTAAACAAATCTTGACTTGGTTGTCTTTGCATCTCAACATAACTATCCTACTGATAATAAAGTCAATCTTAATTTCAGAACCTAAGAAACCTCATCGCTAGAACCGAGTATTTTACCGCTTAATCCATGATCATTACCATTCATGAATACATTAGTATTATTACTTTCTAGTACAACATATCACCTCTGCACACCATTTTTTACTTGAAAATGATAAAGAGAGCATGATTGCAAGGAGATTTAAAGGATATGATAAAAACACTAAATGCAGTGGATCCTGATTACATCTATTAAACTGCTTGATTCTTCTGCTGCTATTAAGTCCAAAATACGAGCTTTAATTAGCTTGTTTGATAATAAATTTTATAATGAAGTTACTAAGTACATCATAAACGCGAAAATGATAACTAAACGTAGTCCTGACTCTAGGTTTCTTCATGCAGCTAAGCACAACCTGTCTTGTCAAATAGAATATATTGAACACTAAATTAGCACAAGTGTTTGGCTTGCAACACATGTATATAAAGATCATTGTAAAGGATGAAGCGAGTAAAAGAAGCTTCCGAATAGCTATTCGATCCTATTAATTTGAATGGATTAAAATGAATGTTGCAGTACGCGAAAAGTTATAAAAATAGTTCCTTTTTTTTTTTTTTTTCTTTTGATGAATTGAACAAATAATTAATATTACTTCCAGCATACAGTATTTTTTAAATTATAAAATATCACGCTTATTTATACTGTATATATACTAAGTTGGTAAGATTTACGAAAAACGATGGTTTCTTGATCTATTTAAGATTCATTTTTGGGACAAGAAAGACTGATCAAGAAATCGAGAAACAAATCACACAACCAAAGCGAAATTTCTTTCATTCATTTCTCTCTTCATTTCAGAAAGATATTCTTTTTTATATTATCATTAATCTTAAACTTATAATTTGAACTTAACTTGAATCCGTTCAATATTATTCGTGAAATTCTTCGATGCTTATATATAATAATCTTCACTTTGCTATAACGTACTGCTTCCTCATCCCATAAGTATTTCCTTCATTTCATAATAGTAGTCCGATTAAACCATTCATTCCATCCATTATTTGGTCAGCTGAAAGTGCTAATATTGTCTCGGTTTGCTTGAAGTGGAAAACAGCGATGTGATAGTTCCTACTACCTTAAGACCATAAGGATCCTACTTTGCCAAATAAAGGAAAATAAAAAGTGTCGGAAAAATCCGAAGGATATAATTAATATGAACAGGAGTGTCAAAGATCAAAAAGAGCGAAAATAGCTTTAAAAGGACCAAAAAGCCGATTAACATGTTTACCGTGAAAATGATAAACAAAAGGACAAGCGTGTTTACTGCACAAACGATAAACATGTTTGCCATCAAAAGGAGAAACATGTTTAATAACAAAGGATAAACTCGCCAAAACAATGAATATGTTTAGCGCTAAAAAGCTCAAATGGCAGATAACAAAGACGGCACGTTGGAGATCAGGAGAGAAAGATGAGCCCTAAAAAGATTGAAAGATCGGATTTTGGGCAAAATCAGTTTTCTAGAACGATCGAGTAATAGTTCGCAATTTTTTGTGCCGTCACAGCGGCAAATTTTCTACAACGACCCAGAATGATGCAGTGATGGTAGTAAATCGTCAGTCAAGGACAGACCACTATTCTCTGCTAGCAACAAAGGACGAATAATCCAGTGATCAATTTGCTTGAATATTCTCCAATAATTATTTGTTTTATACAGGAAGAATATCCTTATTACACATCAACATAATAAAATCAACTTTTCGACAAAAGGCGGATTCAATAAAAAAACTTTAAAGGCAAGAAACAGAGTAAGGTAATATATGTTTTCTTTCTTAGTCTAATTTCTTAAAATATCTTTGTATAATTAATTCATCGAGATAATAGTCTGATGTTCGGTTCGATATGAAACTAATCGCGAATATTAACATGTATAATAAAAATAAGTGTACAGTCATCACGGAGTGTCGAAATTATCCCTTTTTTTGATTACTGAATTGACTGTCGATAAAATTTAGATTTTACTAATTGCCAAAAGAATCTTCCGTTTTTCAATTTGGACTTAATTTTTCATTTTTTGTCTATTTTATTGTGATTTCTTACCTTGCCTTTTGTTTTCCGTTTGAAAATAATTTTTGTGTGTGTTTTAATCGAAATTGGAAGATAGAGTCTATAGTTTCATACAATTTCTGCTCATAACAGAAGATGTTGAATAAAATGTTCAAGGAAGAAAAAAACTTTATTTAAATCGCGAGGAGAGCATATTGTTTCAAACTTGGTCGAACAGGATAGAAATACAACAAATAAAAATGGAAGGAACACATTTTCCAATATTTGTGCAAAAATCCACTTTTAGATGGACACATGGACCAGTGTCTCCTTTATTTACTTTTGAAACTCCACTTTTCCAATTTCTCCGTTTTTCTTATCGTTTCTATGCACTTCCGATTTTTCCAAATTCTTCGAACATTGTGTATTTGGTTTCACGATTTCGCAGCGAAACCTTTCTGTCGATCGCGTTAAATTGGAGCGATCATTGATAAGGACCGAGATTGAGATAGATTGGATGAATCCTGATTGGTAGGGAGTGGATTCACGTTATCACTCCTCATTGGTCTTTTTCCGAACTTCTCAGGGAATGAATGTTCGCTATACGTCTTATCAATAGAAGTTATTGCACGAAGAAAAGGCCTCTTCTCCTTCACCTGCTGACCACTACTTGCTGCCCTCTCTGTGATCATTTCAAACAGCAGCTAGACAATTACATCTTTCACCAAAAGTCACTTACTCATCTTCTTCAAGTGGAAACTATCAACATCAACAATAACACACATTTTGAGGTCTGTGCGCAAACTTCTCGAAAACATCGTTCTTTTCTCCCACTCTGTCTCCATTCTAACATTCACCTGTTCTGTTTTCCTTTTTCTCCATGTGTTCAGCATGAGGTTCTGTAAGAAGTAAAATTGCACGAGATTTTACTGTATAAATTATTTGCAGAAATACAAATATGATGTGCCGGTACTTCTGTTCAATGAGAAAGTCCTCTTGAAGCATCGATTTCGCAGAGAAGAATTTGAGAAAGCTTTGGCTAGCATATTGTAGTGATGTGTGCATTTGTGGCTGCACATGCTGGTGCTGGAACGCATCCGTATAAGACAGAAGATATTTGTCTGAAAGCGGTATGCAAATCGAAAGGAGATATTGTTGAAGCAATTAAGGTTTGTGTCTTTATCGTTTACTTTGTTTTGGATTATTTTCGAGATTTGAAGTTTTTTAAAACTCTCTGAGAGATGCAGTTGTTTGCTTCATTATCCTTCACAATTTTTTCCATAAAATAAAGATCTGGAGCAGTATTAGCAAGGAAATCTGACCACTGATTTTAGTTATTTAACTTTCATGATTTATTATAAAATTTCTTGTTTATATATTATTCTCCAGGAACTTGAAAACGACTTTAGGACCAATTGTGGTTTTGGTTCAAATTTGACATTTAATGGGCATGTGGAATGTGAAGCAGCCTTTATATCTTCCGAAGGTCAAAATTTAGATAAAGTATTATGATTTTTAAAATCTTTTTAAAAATATAAAGTAGTATAATTTTTAAAATCACCCGAAACATGCTAAAAAATATAAAATTTAGATTATTTTTTGTTTTTATACTTGTAGCCAGTTTTTAATAGTTACTTATTGCTTATTACATGATATTTGAGAATATTATAACTTCAAATCAAATATTATACATGCAATCTCTGCAATATGTTCTGTTCAGATCATGTGTTTGGTGCCGTTGGAGTAGTATCTCGGTTACGAAATCCTATTGAGATTGCTGCAATGGTTGCGAAAGGTTAAATTTTCTTTTAAAAAGTTTTATATGAGTGGAATATTGAGATTTCCTCATTTTGTGTAATATAAATTATAATCATTCACTTTGAGATTTTTTAGCCGCGTCTTCAACAGAATTTTCATTGGAAAGTTTTGGTGGCTTAATTTTCAGAAGCATCATTTCAGAGCAGTTGTGCGGCGACAAGAAATTTGTACTTCCGACGGTTTTGGTTGGTCTGGGTGCTGAAGATTGGGCTAAGAAGCGTGGGATTGAACTCTGTGATCCAGCATCATTAATATCAAAAAGATCACAGCAACAATGGCGAGAAGCACGAGAAATTGTCAGAAACTGGGAAAATGAGACGATGGATACCGTAGGCGCTGTGTCGGTAATAACCGTGACTTTTCTATGATTTGGATAAATCTAAGATTTCCGTTTTAAAGTTTATGATCAGTTGCTACTTTATAATAGTTATTTCATCTACTTTCTTCAGTATGAAAATGGTTGTTGTAATGCAGCATGCTCGAGTGGTGGAATTATATTAAAAGCTGAAGGACGATTAGGTCACACGATTCAAGTTGGTGGCGCTATTTGGGCTGACCAAAGGGATTCCAAGAGTATTGCAATTGCATTATCTGGCTGTGGTGAATACATTGCTCAAACACTGTTAGCAAAAACTCTTTCCGAAAGCTTACTCAATTGGTAAACATTTTCTTTTGATAAAAGCTGTTTTCTGACCTATATTTTATTTTCTGAAAATATTGAATTGTATCTATATTTTTCTTGTATTAAAGCATAATTAAAAGATTAGATATTTTTTTTTTTGCAGTTACTGGGAATTTCGGTGCCAACGAATTGCCCACCAAGTTACTTATATTAATTTCAAATAGTTTTTCTTTTCTTTTTTTTTTTTTTTTAAATTTAGAAATTAATTTGTTTTTAGGAACTGTGAGGAAGATGTGATTTTAGATAAAATCAAACATGTTTTCAATACTGCATTTCTGCATTCTCCATATCTACAAAATCGAAATGAAAGACATATTCTCGCTGGTGGATTGATACTGTTTGTTGACAGAGGTATGTAGATGATTCAGATGTCATCAAGGAAATGGATCAGTTTGTTATAGAATCTTTAAATCTTGAACTAGTTGTAAAGGCTTCAGAACGGTGGGAATGTAAATACTTTTGAAGAGTTTTTTTTTTCCTATTCAACCAAATATAAATATATTAAGGTGCATCAAGAAGAATTTATGAAAATGGGATTTAGAATGTACTGTTCATAATGAACCTTGTAAAAGAATTGAATAAGATATCTTTACTTTTCTGTTAGGCTATAACACATTTTAGTGTGCAACATTTTCTACATGTGTCAAGAATAATATTAAATGTCCAAAATACCTTTTTACTCATTTCTCAGTATCGATGAGTACTATAAATGAAGACTTTCTTTTTTGAATTGTATTATTCTTGACAGTCTGATTCAACTTGGAGTTTTTGATTTCCTATTTTCAAAATTAGGTTCATTATAAAGACTAGTCTGCAAAATATACAAATTAGTGAACTTTTTTCATTATTCCTGTTAAATTTTATCTTCTGACTGATAAATAAATTTATAAATATATATACCAGTGCTATAGATAAATTATAGAATACTTTTTATAGTTGTACTGATCGTTTTCTCTTTCACACCACGAAAACACATTTAGAAAGGATTTTCTGGAGAGGTAATACTATAAAACTTCTTTTAGCTATTAGTCAAAAGAAGTTACCAGTGTAATGGTTTAGGTGTTTCTGTAATTATGACGTCAAAAAAACAGTCAAATCGCAACTGCTTTATAAAATTTTATTTGCTCTAATTTGTATGTCTATGAATTCCGCTTTTTAATGGGGACATTTTGTCTTTACTTGATCTCATTTTTAATATCAGAAAAATTCAGTCTTTGAGGTCTAATTCACATTGTATTGAATCATAGAATAAGGTTAAGGAATTCAAATTTGGCTGAATATCACTTGATATTAATGAAATTCAATCCAAACACTGGTAAGAAAAATATTACAAGTATTTCATTTCAGAAAATGGATGTGCCGAACTTATTTCATTTCACAACACAAAAGAATTGACTTTTGCATTTTTTGGTAATGAAACTGGAATGAAATACCGTTCTCGTTCAGTTTCCAATGATTTTATTGCACACTCCTTTTCTTTGCGAGATCATATCAACCTCTGTTAATCTTTTCTTTGAATTTTAAATGTTAATGCGAAAGTGATGAATTATGTATTGTGGTTGTTTTGTTATAAAAATTGTTGCTTTGAATAAAATATTTAGTTTCTGTGATTATATCAATTTCCTTCAACTGTTTCTGTATGCTTTTACTTCTCTGATGATGAACTGTTAGCAAAGATATCAGCTCATATTAGCAATTCATGTATAATTGTGCGAAAATTATCAACAGCTGAGCTTTAGGTTTTCCACTAAATAATAAATGCACGTGGATATAACTTAAATCTCTCGGCAGTGCTGTGTTTGGGGAAAAGTTATGTTGTATTCACAATTTAGATTTAAGTTACGGTTAACTTTATGAGGTTGACTTTTTTTGATAAATTGGACATTTTTTTTGCTTGTTAATTTTTCCAATAAGTTTTGATTCAGTAAATCTTTTTAGGGGGAATGCATAACCCAGTAAAAAAATTTGTGATCCCTTCTCGAGATGATGATTTGTTGGAAGAAAGCGACGATTTCTGTACGATTAGTATACGTCCTAAACTGGATGAAATCATTTCAAAAGTTTTTCGTGAGCTTTTTTGATGTTTGCAGAGATGAAGATTTTGTTTCTGATATTTCGGTATATATTTCGATTAAAATATCGAGAAACAACACTTATGAATGTATTCTGTTACCAAAATATTTGTAGATGTTAGAAGTGGAATTTTCCAATAATGAAACTTATTTTTCTAATGGAACACTCCAGCAGTGAAACTTATTTGTAAAATATTTTTTCATTCAACGGAAAAATTCATAAAGGATAAAACTGGTAATAATTTGTTATATTCTGTTATGATCTTATATGGGTTATATATGACATTTTGTAGAATTTCGCCATGACATAGACGCTGGTAGATGGTCACGAATCATCGATAGATTTGATTACCTATTTTTTACTATAAAGTAAGTTATTATTTTAATTGTGAATGAGAAGTGTAGTTTTTCTATATTTATTTAAACGTCTTACTTAGAGTTGGTCAATAATTAAGCTCCAAAGGAATCGAAGTTTTGGTTTCTCATCTAATTTCATTTTTTCGTTATTAATTTATCATTCCATGTTATGTTTCTTCTCGGATTATTTCTAGGCCGTTTTCCGAGGGTGAACCATGGCGCCTTCGTTCTCAGTTAGTCGCACTTTTAAATGCCGGTTTGTTTTAATTATTGGGTTTCAGGTTGTTTTTCATTATTTAGTAAAATGTTTTTCGAATTTTCGAATTCTTTTTTTAGGTTTAAAACTCACATTAGACAGCATCGAAGAACTACTACCAATGCTTACAAGTGAGGCGGAAGCTGAATTAGCGCAAGATCTCTCTGCTGAAAGAGAAATGCATGCCCGGGCATTTCTAATTTATATATATTTATTGTGCCGACTTGCTGTTCTTTTCGAAAAGGAATCATCTAATCGGTTTTATACTGATTTCATTTGTCTTATTTTAGCATAGTTTTTCAATTTCTTGAATTCGCAATGGCTATATTTGCTTGATTAAGGAGCTATCATAATGATCGTTAAAAAAAACTGAAATTTTGATAGTTTATTGTACATTTCACTATCCATTTGCCAGAATCGTCGACATTTTATTCCCTAGTTCATGCATTTTTTTTTTTTTTTCAATAAATTTTAGACAATCAGAAGCATCGAGCACTAAGAAAGGCCGTAAAACAATGTCAGATAAAGCAGACGATCAATATATGATTCAGTGGGCATGCGATCGAGGCAAAACTTTAAAATTATTACGTCGTGCGTTTTCAATGAATAGTATCGATGCTCAGGGACGACGACGTAACACAGCTATCCGCTTTCTCTGGCAACCATCTATAGTGCCTCCGGAGCTTTTAAAGTAATTATCAATTTAGAATTTGTTCATTATTACTTATGGCATTTTAAATGTAGTGGTGAATAAATATAAATGATTAAATATGTAATTTATATCAAACTTCTTTGAAATCATATTACTAAATTTTTTTAGTTGTTCCAAAGAGCGTAATTTTGAGTTTGAATATTATAAGCAAGTTTCGTGGAATTTCGTCCCAATTTTCGATTTTTCTTGAATTTTTAATCAAGAACTTCAGAATTTTGCAATTTTTTGAGGATTTCGAAAGATCTGGCTTTCAAATTTCTCGAAAATCCAGAACTCAGCAAAGTTAGTGGACGTGAATGGTTACAGGCAATATTTGGTTATCTCAAAATTATTTGTATTGACTACAACGAAACTGCTAGTAAATATTTCTGTTTTCTTTATCCAATAAAAGTGATTTCTCAAATTCTCTTTCTTAAAGTCAAGGAAGAATAATTTGTCATACTTTGTGGCTGGATTTATTAATAAAAAAATTTTGCTGCTCTAATAATGATGGCGGGCCATAATAATTGAATTGTCTCATAAACGAAAAATGAAATTTACCGTTTAATTTCTTCCCAGAAATTGGTGCCAAACTAGTGAATTTAATGAAACGTCTCGATTATCTGTCACTTCCTTCGTTAACGCAATCACCCTTTGTTGATGCAATCGAATCCGTTTCATATTATGACGATATGGACATTCTTTTCCAATCTATGCTTTCTGCACTTAGTAAGTCGAGTGTGAATTTATAAACTTTTCATAACTTTTACATTTCAGCGAATACCTTAGTTTTTGCATTGTTTCGCATTAATTAAGATATATGAAAAATACATATTTCTTAAATGTAAGTTTCTAGATTCCAAATTAGTATTAGTCATGGCAATTGTAATTGTTGAATTGGTCAATGCCTACTTCTGAATTTCGATGTAATGGAAAGTTTATGTCATTCTTATATTTGAAGCATACGGTTTAGGTCGCTTATCAAAAAATGATTTTGCTCGTAATGATGTGTCAACTCGACCATTCGCTTTATTCATTGTTTCGCTTGCCGAAAAGAAGCCGTATCTGCTGAATAAACATATCGTCAATATTGCTTCATTTCTGTCGGATGATGTAACATTCTCTTCCTGCTTTATTAATATCTTGTTTTTAATAAAATTTATTAATATCTTTTTTAACAAAAATTTGAGCTGTAAAACATGGTATTTTTTCAGCCAGCAACTCTTCGCTGTGCCGTTCTTACTGCCTTCGTCGAAATCGTTATAGTTGTATATAAAGGAAATTTACCTGAGGGAAACTTTCGACGATCACGCGATCGGCTACTTCTTCATTTGCAGGTTTAATCCTAATATAAAAATGTTTTTTTTTTTTTTTTTTTTAATGCAAAATTGCTTTAAAAAAATGAGATCATAACAAGTCGATCATTGAATCAATCACTGTTTTTTTTTTTTTTTTTTTTTTTCACCATCGTTTCAAATTATTAATTTTCAAGATTTTCTCATTTCTTTTTATATTAATTAACGACAATGTTGATTTAAATCAATTAAAGGATCATACAGTTGATGTGAATGCAGTAGTACGTTCTCGTGCATTGCAACTGTGGACGCGTTTGGCTCGTGCTTCACAAATTCCGATAGTTTTTATAAGTGGTGGTCTCATTCGTGATGCCGGTGGCCGTTTAATAGACAAATCGGTGTCGGTTCGGCGAAGTGCTGCTACATTTTTAAGTGCCATTTTGGAATATAATCCATTTGGAGCTTCTGTGAGTTGCATTTTTTTTCTTTTGAAAAAAGATTTGCATAATTCTGGCAGTGAATATGAAAGAAAATTTATGATGCATTTTCTCATCTTGAGAACAATGATAAACCTATTTTTAAGCTGAAGTTATGATAATTTTTTTTTTGCTGAGATTATTTTTACAGTTAAATGCTGATGATCTGGCGGATGCTATCAGCCATCTTGAGGCAGAACGATCTGAACTGAAAAATACCAATCCAGGTAAAAGAAGTCGAAAGATATATTTACATCCGTTTTTGCAAAATTTGCAAAAAATTATATTTTATCTTTTTTACTTATCGAGAAATTTTGCGAGGAAATGCATTACATATTCATTGTTGATTTTTCCTTATTTTTTTCTAATCTAAAATACGTATTTATTAGTAAGTAGAATAAAAAGATGAAATTTTTTAGTTTTTATCAAAGTGAGTTATAGTATGCCTTTTGATGCTGATATGACTGTACTAATAACAAACATTTCCGTTTATTACATGAAACAGATTTACATCAACTGCACTATTGCTTTCTATTTAATTTGTCTTTTTTTTAACCTTCTGAATAGTCCAAACACCTAACTTTCTCTAAACTAAAATTATGCATTCTGCTTGCAGAGAAAGAAGGAATCAGAAAAGCTTATGTTGAATGGGCATCTATGAAAGAAAATGTAATTCACTGGATTACAAAAGCAGTCAAACAAAGACTGAGTAAACGGAATGCGGAAGCTAGTGAGGAAGAAAGTGTGGACAACGCTATTGATCAAAATGGGAATGAAAATGCTGCTGGTATTTTTTGTACAGTGTTGATTACATAATGATGTAATATTTTTTTCACATATTTTTTTTTTCTTTACATAATAGGCATCATTTTTTGCAAAGTTTCTAAATAAGTAAGGATTATCATAGGAGACACAGAGAATATTTATGCTGTGGTCAGTGAAACAGATGGCATCAGTACGACCGCAATCGATGAATGCATTATAGATGATGATGTTACACTTGAAGAGTATGTTACACTTTTGATTCCTTGAATTTTTAAATGTTCCTAACTTATCTTGATAATCCACTTTGTAATTTTTTCAGATTAATAACTAAAATTGTACATGCTCTTGAAAATCGTGAAACATGCCGTGCGGCTATCGAAGTACTTGTTCGAGCAGCTCTTGATGGCAGATTTCCTACTGTTAACAAGCTTGTGTTTTTCTGTTCTTGCTGTTTTGTTTTCTCTGTTTTTCTTTTCCTTTTTTTTTTTTTATAATTTCGTATGCTAAATTACAGCAAATAAAACTTTTATGTTATAAGTTTATTGAAAAATTACAAGTTCCTTTATTTCATACGGACTTTAGGAATGGATCAGCTGACGAAATCATTCGAGAGTGTTATGAATCGTTGCAGGTTTATTATTTCGGTATGATTTTTCGACAGTATTTTTTTTTTTTGAATTACTTTCTTATTAATGCCTCTGTCCGCAATAATTTCTTGTTATTGTTAATTAATTCGTTGTTTAGATGAGCATAAAAAGATGCAGTTAGCTGATGATAAAGAAATGCTGGAGTTGGAAGACCGTATTGGGGATTATCAGAAAACGATGGAAGAACTGGATAATAAAATCAAATTGCATGAAGTAAGAATCCATGGATTTTTTCTCTTACATTCAGAAGTGATGCCTGAATAATTATAGTTAAGAATGCTTTAACAGTTGATGAGATTGAAGCGATTCATTAAAAATAATTAAATCGTGCATCCATTTTTAACATGTTTGGTCAAAATGGTACTTTCTTTTAGAATGCTTTAATGTTTTCATTGGAAATTGAAAACTGCATGAAATTAGCATTACGATCAGTGATGTATGGACAAGCTAATGAATTGACTGAAATTATCCATTTTATTGTGGAAGCTAATAAATTTGCAATTCGTGGCTCAGAAAAAAGTGTTCGAGAACTGTTCAAGGTGATTTGGAGGCGAGATAATGCAGTCAAAGAAATTATCGTAAATGCTGCTCGAGATTTATTCATCTCTGCGAACAAGTTTGTTATGTTTTCTGATATATATCCCATCCTCTTTAAAAATTCCGAAAATCGCTTTTCTGAAGCTTTATTCTTTCATTCGTTCAAAATCCTCTGAGTCTTTGGTGAAATGGTCTTTCATTCAATTATTTTGAATAAAACACCTGCGTAAAATTTATCACAGAATCAATAAGAAAAACAAAACAAAACCGAAATAAAAATGACTCACATCAAAATCTTATCTTTTATTACTTCTTAAAAGAAGACATTTCATGAAATTATCATCTAAATTAATAAGTATAAGTAAAGCAAAAATTGCATAATTAAAGTGGATACAGTTGTTAGCGATCGGCGCTACTTTTACATTAATATAGCATTAAATGGAAGTCAGACCTTTTAAGAAATATTTCTTGTTCTACGTAAGAATTTTTTTATGTAGAGATCGCGACGTAAGTGCACGGAAAAGTGCAGAAAATCTTATGAAAATATTTCTTGGTATCGGCGAAGAAGAAAGAGTGTCCGTTGAAGAGGTGGGACTATTATAAAATGTGCTTTTTATTGGATTTTTTTTTTTTTTTTTTGAAAAAATGTTTGTTCTCATATTCTTTGTCTTCAAGTCATTGTTGAGAGAATTTATGTGGTCCTTTTTAGTTTCTTTCTAGTTTTAAAGCAATGTACAGTCGCACTATTTATCTTACTTAGGTGCTTTGCTTGATGGCACGAGAAAACCGTTGGGATATTGATTTGCTTGATGTACTTTCCGCAGTAGTTTTTGAAACTCAAGGCGCATCTCGCATTGCAGCTTTGCGTCTCTTCTCTATTGTATGCAGGTATTTCATTATTGAAATACTCTAATTCTAAAGATTTGGGCGAGAAAACTTCATTTTTTGACTAGTTATTGGTTTAAAATATTTTTTGATTAACTTTTTAGAGCTAACAAAGAATTTATGCGAGAAAGACTGAATTTTTTCATTGAATTAACGCAGCGCGAAGGTTTTTTTGATAACGATGATGGCGCGTTAGCAGCTGAATTTTTTAATGCAATCGCAATGTTGGGGAGCACACCAAACATGAAAGATGTTGGTACTCTCTGCGAACCACCGTTTCGTCTTCCTGAAACGCACCGAATCCTTCAGTGTGTACATGCTGTATTAGTCCAAAGTAAGTCTTTTTCAAAATTTGTAGAATGGTGTTTCGTTTTGTGCTTGGCGGATTACTTTTTAAATATAATTACTTTAAAAATCGTAGAAAATTTCATGTTGAATTAAAATTAATTAAAATATATAAATGCAGTTTGCCAATTTATTATGTAAATTTTCCAGATGTAGCAAATACATCATATAATTGGTTAAATATGATGCAAAAAGCAGTAAACACAATATTTTATGTAGCAGCAAGACCATCTCTTTGTTGTCGACTTATTGCCAGCGGATTAATGCATGAAGCAAAACGATCCCTTGCGTACTTTTTTCTGAAGAAACGAGAAGTTAAACAGATCGAAACAATTAACTTTGAGTTTGTCTTTTCATTCTTTTTCTTGCGAAGCAAAGTTGTTTATTTGCTTTGTTAATTTTCAAGAATATATTTTGGTATTTAGAAATCCTCCGAACAGTGCAGATGTTGATGAGTTTGAAGATCTGCTGGCAATGAGAAAGGAGAGATTACGAGATTGTAGTGAAACTGAAGACGAAGAACTACTTGAGTCGCAGAATGTTGATCTTGTTGATGATGAGAAATTGTCAAAGATGAAAAAGGATGCATTGGAACTATTGGAAAAAGATAAGGAGCAATTCTTTCTGGTTTGGGAAACAGTGGCAGAACGAGTTTGTGCTTTTGCTGGGCAGGTCAGTTGGAGTTTTAGCTAGAAAAAAACGACTTAAAGTATTAGTAGAATGATTCAGAAATATAAATGAGAAACAAACATTAAATAGATTGTTATGGAATATCAGCATATATATATAATGATAACAAAAAAATTTTGAGATCGCTTTGAAAACACTGGTTCATACTGATGTATCGTTTGTCGCTGAGATGAAAAGGAAAAATGAAATTTTGCATATTATTCGAACAACTTTGAATGATATCGATCTTAATAAATTGGAAAAAGCAAATTGCGTTGAAGAGTTTTCAACGAGCAGAACACTTTCAACATTGGAAGCTGAATCAATTGAAAGGCATGGTTTTTTTGAAGTTAATGAACAAGAAGAAGGCGATCGTTTAGGATTGACGGGTTTGTGGTTTTAACATTCTTGTTTCTTATATAAATTTTAAACACTAACAACCAATCCCATGGAACCAACATTTGTCTTTTGAAATATTATTGGAATTAGCTTCATGCGACAATAATTCACTTAAAAAATGTCATATTTTTACTACTACAGTTTGATCTTAATCGGCAAATGACATACTTCTCCTTTCTTTTTCAGGGATATCGGAAGAAGAACGCATTTTGGAACGTGCACAACGAATATGTGAAAGTGCCGTGTCACGTAAGGGATCATTACTGCATCGTTTAAGCAAATTTTTAGTTGCAATTGTAAAATCGAAGAAAAATACATGTTCGGAAAAACTTCGTTCAACTGCAATATTGGCGTTATCAAAATTCATGCTTCTGAGGTTTGATCAATACTTGTACATAAGATTGATGATGGATTGAGAAATCCAATCATTGATCAAAATTCGAATATGTTAAATAGGATTTGTTAAGGATATTTTTATACGATTTCCAAATTGCAGTATGAAAACATGTATTCGTTTAATGCCATTGTTCCTGGAGTATTTCAAAAACTCACCAAGTTCAGAATGCCGTAGCAATTTAATGATTGCAATTGGCGATTTATGTTTTCGCTTCCCGAATGTGATCGAGAAATATAGTGAGCATCTGTATCATGGGTTAGCCATTTCATGTCTTAGAAAAATTTTTTTTCTTGTATTCAGAATATTTCAATAATATTTAAATATAAATGTGAAGCGCTATTTATAGGTACTTACTGGACTGGTTCTACAATAGAATGTTTTTTCGATTTTAGAATAAATGATAAAGATGATTATGTGCGACAGACTTCTATTATTGTGTTGTCTTATCTCATGTTAAACGATATGGTGAAAGTACGGGGAACAGTTGCCGATCTGGCACAATGCATCAACGATGAAAATGTTAATGTTGGACAACTTGCAAAATTCTTCTTTTCGGAACTTGCAAAAAAGGTTAATTTTATAAATTACTAATTTTTCTTCAAATTTTTCTTTTCAGATTACTGTAGGAAATGGTTTCATGTCTTTTTATTTCATTTGTCTGTAATAAAGGCACATATTTTGAAATACTGAATCTTTTTTCAAATTTCGCTGCGCTGTTATTCTTTTTTTTTTTTTTTGAATAACTTGATGGTTAAAGCACTCAACATGATTGCTGGCTCATGCCAGTAGTAGAGGAAATGAAACTCCATTCATTCTCATCTCTTTTCATGTAAAGTCTAAAATTTTTATTGATAAATCAAAAAAAAATTAAATTATACTGATAAAAAATTAACACAGTTGGAACAGACTTCAAATTGATTCATTTCAGGGGAATATTCTTTATAATTTGATGCCTGATATGATCTCGCGGCTTTCATCTAGTGAATCATTAACTATCGATGATTTTATAAAAATCATGAAGTAAGTAATTAATAATTTTTCATTCCAAAGAATACAAAACAAAATTATGGAAAACTTAATTTCAGCTTTGTAGAAAATCCATCGATTAAATAATAAATCATTTGAAAGTCAGCACATTTAATAACTTTTTGTAATTTTCTTGCAAGTTTTTGATTTTCTAAGTTTCGTCGGCTGTTTTATGTGTGTTAATATTGTGTTTTCAGACTGTTACTAGCATTTATCAAAAAGGATAAACAAGCTGACAGCTTACTTGAAAAACTAATACAGCGTATGCAGGGAGTGATTAATAAGTAAGAAAAATAAATTTTTTTTTCAATTTTCTCGATACTATAGTAATAAATGTTTAAGGTTTTCTTTGTAAAATAAGTTGACTATCTTCATTTTTTCAGGGATGGATTATTTGACACACGATTGGCAGAATGTCTATCTTATTGTATTTCATTCCTTCCACTAAGTGAAAAATCATTTCGTTTTATGGCTGAATCGCTACCAAGTTATTCAAATTTGCTGGTTTTAGAATGTGTTTTTACGAATTTGCAATCAGCTGTTCTTCATTTCAAAAAGTATTCCGTACGAAACACAGAACTGAAGGTCTAAAAACTCTTCTTATTGTTTTTGCATTTTTGTAAATTGTATTTTGAAATGTGTATATTTTATTAATTTACTTTCTATTTGACTTGATAGGAAAAATCAATTTAAGGGAGAAGTGGATGATTTTTTGGATTCACTGACTAAAATGCATCATGATAAACAAGAACATGAGGGCATCGCTAATCGAGGATTGATTCATAGAGTAAGGCTCTCATATTTTATTTTTATATTAGCTGATTACTTGTAAGGCAGTAATCAGTGTTAATTCAGTATATTTTGTATACGACGTTCAGATAATAAATTGACTCATGAGTATTACTTGAATGATGTAATTTTCATTGCAATAAAAAAGTAATTTAAACATGGTTATGTCAGTACTGATGAAGAGGAGGAAATTAATATAATTGACTCAAACCTATAATATTGTACAGTTTCAAATATAATTTATTCATTGGAAAATTAAGTAGAAGAAATCAACGTTAACTTTGAAAATTCAGTTATTAAAATTCTTCCAAATCTATAAACTTCTGTTTTTTTTTTTTTTTTTTTAATAATATTTACCAATTTAAATTAATATATTAGTTTCTGTTCAAGTTATCGTTTTTCAACGTATAATAAGTTTGTTTGTCTCTGTTTTTATTTGTTATTTATACTTTTCTATCTTTCTTTTTAAAATAATCACATTTTTTTTTTTTTTTGCAGAAAAAGTCCAAGGCACCGTTGAAGTTGAAGAAAGCTCGCTGAATCTATGTTTATTGTGTGGAAAGTTAAATAGGATATGAGATACGAAGTAATTAAAATTCTGTTTGTACAACATGAATAATGTATTGTCCAACACATAATTATTGTGAGCACCCAAAAATTTTCACTTCTTTGTAGATGCTCTTCGCAGTGCTTTTTTTTTTCTTTACAAGTTTATTATTCTGCACTGTTCATTTGCTGCCATTGTTTGTATTACTCCTGAGATATAATGAAAAATCAATTTTCTAGGGCATTACTGGGAGAACACATTAAACTACTTTGAGTTCAAAATGAAGTATTGAGATTGACATATGTGGAACATGTTATAGAACTATATTCCTGATAGTTATTTCATTTATTAAGGTTTCTTGGGAAATATAAATGCAACATGTTCATTTTGAAATTCCTTCTAATTATTGCTGTTAATAGTGTACTTATTATATTGTATAATTGGGTTAAGAGGCTCCTCTGTTATAAAGAAATCAGTTATTCATAATTGTGCACACTGCAGGAGGAATGTGAGAGTATTTAAGAGCGATCTTGTTTAACTGATATCCTGGCAGTTTATTCATTACGTTGTGTTTATTTGTTCACTGTGTTATACAGTGAATTGCCCAGTCAAATTTTAGATTAGATTGACGTTACTGTGCATTACAACTGTTCATTACATTCTTGAGTAGGGTCGATTAGAAGTCATAAAAAGGAGTGCAAGGAGTTTGAATTTACTGTCATCGTTCATGCATGAAAATTTCGAACTCATTTTCTATCGCTGCAATCTCATGAGAGGTCAAAAAACGTGGATGACGTCTTTTCTCAATCCTTTCCATGTCTAACTGGATGTGAGTTCAATCTTTGGATTTAGTATGACTAATTCTCGAGAATTATAATGTTGTAAACAGAGTTAGTTACATTCAATATACCAGCAAGAATTAACTTGCATTACTACTAGTTCGAGAGATGAAGAGCTGGTCTGCTGCTGCTGCTGCTTATGTTCTGGAATGTTGTAATATATAACAACTGTCACTGCTTTGCCGTTACTTATATAAGTCGTTTGCTTTGAGCACTGCTTTCTTGAATACGAGCTTTAGTTGTACTCGAGATATTGATCATTTGATAAGCAATGGATGAATCATCGGCACAATCCCCCGAACAACAGGTATCTATTGAATTCATTTACTTATCTGCTCAAAGGATGAGAGTTATCACTAGTGAAGGTAGAAATGAGAGTGCATCACTCTGAAATGGACGAGTTTGCCCAAAAGAAAATTCGCACTGATCTCAAATTCCGTATTTTTTTCCCGATTTCTAATTTGTATAGTCTCATAATTCATAAAAAGGCACTGAGTCTTCGTTTGCTATAACATCAGCAGTGAATTTTTCGAAAATGAAATTTTTCATTTGAAAGATTGATTAGTACTCAAAATAAATCTTTCAGACACCTATAAGTGCTTCTGTAACTTCTGCGACTCCAACAGCAGATGGCGATAATGAGGTTAGTTCTACTCTCTTATACCTGTCAGGTGAACTAAATGAATGAAATACAAAATAATTCCCATAAGACTGCAAGACAAGGATAAATGATTAGTGCTTATTTTCATTCACTTCCTTATCATTTTTATCTCATACTCATCGTTTCATTGCTTACATTTCTTTAAAAAATCCGCTTTATTAGCAATTATCAGATATCCCTATCATATATTGTTGATACATGCTCGATATTTGTCTAGTTTTTACTCATTTTTACATGCAGAATCTTTCTATCCCAATAATCGAACCCTGGATTTATCGATACAGCATTATTGATTGATTAATATTACAAAATAATTACATCTATTTGATTCTTATAGTTCTAAATGCATTGCTTCAAAATGAGTTGGGTAGTTAACGACATAAAGTCTTCCTTTAGTTTTGATGTGCTTTCTTAATGCTTTTCATTTCGTGCAATAACTTTGGCTTTATCTATTTGTTCATTTCATTTTTTGATCAATTTTTAATTTAGTATTAGTCACTTTTGTGTGATGTGGAAAGATTAATCTAAAGTTGTTCGCATTTTTTTAGCAGGTAGCCGAAATAACAATACAAATTGAATTGAAACGGGATCGACAGCAAACAATGGACTGAAAATTATATGCACATATACTTTTATCTTTTTATTGCATATGCAATATATGCATATATACTGTCTTTATACTTGTGTTTAGTTCTTAGCTAGTTTTTCACGATTCTTATTTTTATTATTTTACCTGAACTGCTGTTGTGTGCTCTTCTCGCAGTTATCTTTTGCTGAGATTTGTTGTTGAATTCGTAAGCGAAATCTTGTAGGAAAAGTTTGGATTTATAAAAATCGTACCGAGTAGAGTTCAACGAAATTGAAAAATCAAAAAATTTGAAATATGAGAGATAGTAAATGAAAGTGAAGAATGTTTGCACAGTTGCAAAACTTTTTAAACTGAAATTAACAACAGATTATTACATACAATCAAAGTTGTATGCCTGCAAGCCATTTTTTTTTTTTTTTCAACACGATGTTTAAGCTTTTTTTTTTCAACACGATATTGAAGTAATACATCTCTCGCAAAAGTTGAAATTATGTATTTTTCAATTTTTCCGTAGGACAATATATTTTTTCCTTTGTAAATGAGACAAAGAGTTTAAAAAGAAAATTTTCATAGTACCAATTTCCAAAAGGATGGTATACGTATGTAGTGAAGATGATTTTTCAGAACCATAAACAAGTTTCTCAAGTATATAAGTGCTTCAGTGACCTGAACTTCCCACTATTATTTAGTTTTTTCTAATCAGTGATGAAATTTTTCTCACAAATATATCTTTACAAGACTTAGTTTTATATAGCTTCTCAATAAAGATATTTTTTCATTTCTTTGAATCACATCATCATGTATATATTACTTCCATTCAAAAACTGAATGCTACGGAGATCGAGCAGATCGCCGCTTAATCAGACAGACAATAATACGAGGTGTCAAAATATCAAAATATTCAACCACCTGAGAAATGCTACCTTTTCTATGGGTTGCTACTTATGTACTTAATTTAAACAAAAATAAGATCATCTCATTTCATACATTTCTGAAATGCATTTTTAAAAATGTTTTCATAGCTGCACACCATCCTTCGTATTTCTTTTCTTTCCTTACTGAATTAAAATTGGTAGCTATATATTTCTTTTATTTATTTCTTAGAATTGATAGTTGTATTTTTTCTCATTTATTGCATCTTTTTGTCTCATATTTTCCTGCATTAAATTTTTGTAATTAACCAACATCAGCATGTGGAAATTTTAAATCAGTTTCAGAAACAGAATTCTTTTGTAATTTGCAAAACTCGGAATTATTAAAAAAGCCAACTTCATTAGAAATTAATTATTTCTTCATTCAACCCAGCAAATAGAACTGCGATTTGCTGTCGAGATCATTAAATATGTTTAGCGAGTTATTTTTAAGCTATGAATTTATGAGAATTCAACTTCAGTAATTTAAACAATTAAGTTTTAGGGAATAATATCAATGTACCAACCTAGAAAAAGTACAAATTCTGAGCCCGAAGAGATTAATTTACCATCAGCAGTATCGACAATAGCGATTATTACGACACCGCCAGTAGATATATATATATATATATTTTTTTTAGAATTCATGACATTTGAATAAGATATTGGGGATTACTATTCTGTAACGGCACAATTAATTATGTATTTATTTATGTAATATACGGAAATCTTCGAATTAAGCAGACGTTCAGTCCAAAAGTTTCATTTTCAGGAATTGCAAACGCAAACTCTTCCTGAGCTTTCCGTATATCCAACATTTCCTGAGACTTCGGCAACTTCGCAAACTGAAATACCACACGCAGACTTGGCTTCTATTCCATTAACATTAAAGCAAATGAAACAAGTTGACAATGGAATAGAAAGATTAGTATCTGAACAACAGTTCACCGAAAAATCTATGCATGAAAAACAGGAAACTAAGGATTTTCCGACATCTCCAAAGCGAGTTTTTTCAAAAAATTCGGAAGAACAGCTTTTAGAATTACCAACTTCAACGACCGTAGCTAGTTCATTAAAACCAACAGATGAAAATCCTGTGGAAACTGCACGAAAAAGCGAAAATGATTTCATTTTCTACAAGTGCCGTTTCTGTGGACTTACTTACAACTACTTAACAACGTTGCGGGCTCATGAACGAGTACATAATATTGATGAGGTTTGTTATCTTGAAAATTTGTTATTTTCTTTTGTAACTTGTTTGGAAATTTCTGTAATTTTGGGTCTTTGATATGTTTTAAATTATTGTAATTTTAGCCTTATAAATGCAATCGTTGTTCAGAATCGTTTCATTATATGTGTGAATTGGAGTATCACGCTAAACAGCATACTGGTAAATATTTATTCGCGCTTCATCGAAATGCACTTCTTGTACTAAAAAAGTGCTGAGGGAGACAAGATTAGAAAAAAGCTTGAACTAAATTTCTATTGATTAAATTTCTTTTTAATTTGAAAATGAAAGAGCATCAGAAAAAGAATTAATTTAGAAAAATTCCTTAGTGAGTTTCTTTCAGAATCTTCCCATTTTTTATTTAAATTTTAATACCGATTTTAACTTTATTATTGCAGATTTGAAAGGTTACAAGTGTGAATGTGGCAGAACATTCCATTCTTACACCGATTTGCTTTATCATAAACATCCAGGTGAAGAGGATGAGGAAACGATCAGAGCAACTGCACCCATTGTTGTAAAATCTGGTCCACTTATACCAGAAAGTGATTTCCCTGTTCCAGAATTCATGGAGAAAGGATTTGAACCAAAGCATCCATTGAAGGTTTATTCTGATGTGCGCCTTAATCCATACATTTGTCAATATTGCTCGAAAAGCTATCCAAATAGTCGGTAAAATTTCAGTTTTTTATATGATGAATAGGTGAATAGAAATTATTTTTGTCGGCAAATTATCTATGAACATCTTTATTGTCATTTTAATTTAGGACGTATTGCTTATATTATCGAAGCGGTAGCTGCGTATATCCATATTAAAAAAAAAAAAAAAGATCATAAACATAAAGACTAAGAAAGATTTTTTTCGATGTAATTAGAAAACAAAATGAATATAAGTCAGCTGAGAAAAAAAAGTATAGCTTAAAAAATAAAGCTTAAAGTACAGCTTACTTTGCGTTTCTAGAATTAAGTACTTCATAGTTTTACTTAATTTTTTGTTAACTTGCAGCATGTTAGCATATCATATGTATGGCCATCGAGGTGAAAAGATATTCAATCCTCGTGCTTCAAGATATCTGATGGCACGCACCGAGAACTCCTACATTAGTCCTGGAGTTTAAAAGTTAGAAGAAGCTTCAGAATCTCTAATTAGAAGAATTCACTTCAATTTGTGCATGATTACATAAATTATGAAGGATTTTGTTTTTAATCATTGTAAATTAAGAAATTAAAGTCTTTTGGAACATATGGCACTCTGGCGAATCTAGCTAACTCATGGTGTTTGTCTATAGATTATATTTCTGCATTCAGCAATACTACACAAAATCTTGCAAAAAAGAAGAAAATTCCTAGTACTCAAAAGAATGAATTCGGAGAAGAATATATATAAATACAGGTAGAATATTGAGTTATTTGTTGATTTGAGAGAATTTTTGGCAATTATTGTCATTTATGAATGGACGACGAACAAAAAATACATTGATATTTTATGAGAGACTTGGAAGAACAAATTAGCAAAAATGATTATCACGTAGCAAGTGTTTAGGAGAGTAAAAATAGTAGACATGAAATAATGGGAGGAAACCTTAATATGTTCATCGATTTATTAGATATTTCTTTTATTGCATTGGAAATCTTTAATTTTGAAACGAATATCAAGATTTTCTCCAAATCATATTTCATTTGCCACTTGCAGTTCATTATACTGGAACTTTTTCGGTTATCGTTATCATATCTAAATGTTTGTCTTAGCAGTCCCATTTTCAGTCACATTAATATTCAATTGATCAAAGATTTTGTATTTTCATGATGAATTTGATAATCAAATATTCCTTTACCTTCTACAATATAGACTGAGATATTAATTCCTCATGTGATTTGTTTTCATCCAACATGGTCTTTGTGATATGCACAGGAACATTTGGCGTATATTATTCATTACGCATTAACTAATGATACCAAATGCCATTATTCTAAAGGCAATGCAATTACTCAATTCCGTGAAAAGGATGGATTGAAACACAATCGATTACCTGGAGCCAATGATCATGTATCATCGTCATTATCAATGATACTAGGTGGATCACCACTGGGCGATATGCGATCTTCATCAAATTCCATCAACTGTTCCAAATAAGCCCAATCATCGTTATTCCACTTATTATCTTTCATTATTTCTGATGCTTGCATGGCTGGTTCCTCCACTGATAGTTTATCATCATCAGCAGTGACATAATGCTTTTGTGATAAAGGTTCCTCGCAACTATGAGATGATTTACGCCTTGCTAATTCAATTATCTCCTCCAAAGTTTTAGTTCGTTTGGAAGTCGGTAGCGATGCCCTGAATATATTTCCAGAATCATCGGTAGTAGCCATCATCGGTTCTGATTTTGTTTCAGTTTCTGAAATCTAATTTTTTAAAGAAATAATCCGATCAAACATGAAAAATTTGTTAGTTACAATTTATAAAAGAATTGGTAATTATCAGTTTTTCATTAAATATAAGAAAAAAAAAATTTTTGTTAATAAATTTGCTTACTTTGTACAAAAAAAGAATTTTGTCGGCGTAAAAAATTTCGTTTCGTTTCCGAAACATCTGATATCGATGATAAGGATTCTTGATTTCGGCGATGTACCTGATGACACGACCGATTGCAATTAGTTGAAGTACAGAACGGTTGTAGTTGTGTGCGCATCTCTCTATACATCAAGACTAAGCTTATAATAATATGTAAGAGCTGCTAGGCAACGCTAGGCCTCTCAAGGCCTCATTAGCGTACTACAAATGATAATCCAATTTGACACTTCATTTCATCATGAAGAAGCGACATTCTCTATTAAAAAGCTCAATAAACACTGTGAGTAATGCATAGGTAACGTTAATGAATACCACCTCTAGACCAATTATAATCTCTCGTCGAAGAACATACCATCAACAACTTGGCCAGCCAATCAATTCCACTAATATAGTAAGGATCCCTCAGAGCGAAAATATAAAATTTATCACTTCAGTTATTTATTATTTATTGACATCAATATATGCGAAGCCACTTCGACCTCCAGACCATCTCTGCAAATCTGCAAATGTGCAGTATTGGAGTAAAAAATTTTCACTGAAATATATTATTAAAGATAAGTGCCTTCATCCATTCGGCTTGCTTTTTTCAGTAATCCAAAATCAGAAAAGAATTACGTTACCTTAACAATTCGGCATCTTATGATGACCCTCAAGTATGTCTCTGATAATAATGACAAGGCAATTCCTGATAGATTAAGTAATTGTAGTCCAGAAGATGATGGTTTTAACTTTTTTTTTAGTTCAAGCTCAAGCGAATTATCCCTTTCTAAAAGGCCATATTCGGATTTAACGTATTCCTTGTAGAGATAGACTTCGCAGAAAAGGACAAAGTCAAGTGTTGAGATAGATCATCGGAATCTATTCCGGATTTTCAAGAGGAAGACAAGAGTGATTAGTTTAGCAACTATTTTTTCCACATAATTCTAACAACTCTCTGTTTCACATAGATGAAAAGTATATGTTCAGAAACAGGTCAATATTGGTTAAGTATATGTTGATTCTTCTGATAAATAAATTTTATATATTTCTTAGACCAACAAGAAAGTTATCAACTGTAAATTGTTATACTGTATTTTAGTTAAATTTAAATCAAATAATTTCATACTGATAATTCCCGAAAGGCCATTTCTGAATCGTAAAAGACCTTTTTAGGGACTGAAAAATTGTAAATGTTTTTGAGAGGCTGCGTTATAAATGTTCTCTGAGCAAGAATGTATTAGAAATTATTTTAGATCAGATGGTGGCTTGGAGTAAAGAGATTTTCTACGATCTTTTCTCTCCATTTCTTGTTCTCAGAGTAACGGAGTCTATCCACCAATGAATAGTAATATAACCTCGGAACGGAAAATGGAAATTATGCTGCTAGAAATGAGTAACTTTGTGATGCGCCTGGATCCTCGAATGCGTGTTCGATTTAGTGATGAACTTCAGAAAGTGCTGGTCCAGAGTTTGCTGGATGGCACTGTGTTTGCAATTGTCGAATCGCTCAGTGATTTGCAGCGCATGAATGAAACGTATATTTTACTTTGCTACTCAGTTTAAACATGGAAGTTCATTTGGACCGCTCAGTTTGTCTCATTTATGAAATAATGTTACGATGATAGCCGTTCTTGAAGTGGTATGCTCTCCCCTCTGCTTAGAACATGTATTACTAGCTTTTAGCATTTTAATTTCTGGTGAATCCAAATTTATTTTTCGTTCGCTTCATGAATGGTATTGATATTTAGACAGCTTTACAACGGTCGCCAGCAGCGATTGATGGAATTGCAATGTATTCCTGATTTGGATGAACAAATGAAACAAATTGATATTAATATTGTCACTGAGCTCGATAAGGTATTCTTTCATGCAGTGACTTAAATTTATTTATTCCAGTGAGATTTCACTGCGAAAGAACGGTAAATAGTAATTGAATCTTTGCAGATAGTAGCACAACAGCAAGATACATTATGTCGTGCCGGTGTTCCAGCATTTCGCATCACCAATAATCCTCAAGAAATCGAACTACAGATGGCAATTATCAGTTTCATTTTAACAGTTCGTGCACGACTTCCCTGAGAAATTATTGATAACTTTGTTTTTCCGTTCTGTTTATTGTTAGGTCAGTTGCCACCACATTTCTGTTTATTTGTTGTAAAAACCAGTTGTCATTTAATTTTTGCCTTAAAATTATTTACTAATATTAAGTCTAGGCCTTGAGAGTTTTATGAAATGAAATAGTATTAGTCGAATAAATCGCTTTTTAAAGAGCTGTTCTATTATAGAAATTGTGAGAGCTTTTGTTTGAAAATTTTATTTAATTTCTTTTGGCTTAAGTATATTTACAAGATTTTTTATTTCGGCAGACATGCTTTTTAATTCAATGAATAGAAAAGTAAGTCATTTTAGGTCCTTTACAGGGAATTTTCTTCTCACCATTATCATTCTGACTGATTTAGTCGATTATTTAATAGGTTTTTCAGTGACTGAAAGTTTCTATTTTCGGCATATCTATTCGAGCTCTTTCCATTTCATTAGACCACAAATCTATTAAGGGATTCCTGTTAAGCGCATATCAGTTGATATAATGCCTTCAAATAAATTGTCGTAACATGAATTATTTTATAAATTATATTTAGTCCTGTATTTATTCACTGAACAAAAGTTTACTCTTGTTTACTCTTGCAATGACAATAATTGTTGAAGCAATAAAAGTTTACTCTTGCAGTGACAATAATTGTTGAAGCAACACAAAATGTCGACACATCACTTGTTATGCTCGATTATTTTCAGTTTACCATTAAGCATATAAAGTGAAAAATTGTTACCTTTTCTCAAGTGCAACACAGAATCTTATTTGTACTTATGAAACCAACTAAAATTTGTCATTAGGGGGTTGGAATTTAAGGAAATTTTGAGCTGCAACAGTTACCATTGTTTATGCAACGCGTTCCATTTGGCTGTAGTTTATTGGTAGAGTAGGACGTTCCCTAGGTTGGGTTGTGAAGTGTTTGGTTTTCTGAAAAATGGTTCCGTGTGTCGGTGATCTTTGTGTGCCGCATTAAAGAGTTATGTTGGGTTTATGGCCGGCTGACTATCCAAGTTGGATAAGCAGATTTATTTGATGCTTGTAACAGTATTTAGAAAGCTATGAATTGGCCTAACATCGCCAGTAGTTTGGCGATAATTTTTTATGGTTCATTGCTTTAAATTGATCCTGGTTGCATGATTTTTACCATAGTTGAGATCTGTGATATAGAGATTTATATTACAGTTCATTTTTCACTTTTATTTTTGATAACAATGCTGATTACATTCGTATGAGCTTTCTTTTATTAAGTGCATATTCCAAGATTTTATCTTGCGAAGATTATTTGATAATGAGAATTGGACAAATCGGCTTTGTCTTTAAGTATGTTCTTTTAGTTACATTGACTCTAGCTAATATTATCTTTTTTAATTTCAGGCACACCATGGGTCTGATTGATAAGCCAATCATTATTGATGGTAAAGATCATCTTCTGGGAAGATTGGCATCGGTTATCGCCAAGCAGCTTCTCCTTGGTCAGAAAATTGTCGTTGTGCGATGCGAAGATATTGCCATTTCTGGCAATTTTCATCGTTCCAAATTAAAGTTTATGAGTTTTCTGCGGAAGCGATGCAACGTTAAACCGGCACGTGGTCCATATCACTTCCGTGCACCAAGTCGTATATTCTGGCGAACTGTCCGCGGTATGTTGCCCCATAAAACACATCGTGGAAAGGCGGCGCTACTTCGTTTAAAGGCATTCGATGGCATCCCACAACCCTATGATCGCGTTAAACGACAAGTTCATCCCGCAGCTTTGCGTCATTTGGCGTTGAAACCACGGAGAAAATATTGCACAGGTACATGTTTTTGATTTCACTAGTTTCCGTGCTAATATTTCCTTTTTTCTTGAAAATTACTAGTTTTTTTGTTGACATTTAGTTGACGGACATCAAAACCCATTTGCCTTCGATGCATCTTCCTCTCTATTTCACTTATAAGCTAGTAATTTTAAAAGTGTGCTAGCTTTGGAAATTTTCAGAATAGATTTAGGACTGAATCATTTGCTTTAATTTTTTATGTGTAAAGGCTAGTATTAGCGGTTGTATTTTTAATTTTGTTATTGCTGTTCAAGCCACTTAATAAAACAGTGAAAGCGATCAAGTGAATTAATCAAAAAAGTTGATTTATTACTTATTGACCGTATCTTTATACCGCACTTAATAGGTTTACAGTATGAACTAGTTCGATTTTAAAGTTATGCGGTAATCAACGGTAATTTTTTTTCAGTTGGACGTCTTGCGCATGAAGTGGGTTGGCAGTATCGAGATGTAGTTGCAAAACTGGAAGCTAAAAGGAAATTGAAGAGTGCAGCGTTTTATCAGCACAAGAAGATGAAATCAAAGCTTTTGACAGAGGCATTGAAATCGGAAGTTGTTAAAAATTCACCTTATCAAAAGCTGATAGAGTCTTATGGTTATCAGTAAATTTCTCTTTTGTTAATTTCTCTCTTGTTTTTTTTTCATGATTGGAATAAAGTTTTTGTACGTTTGTTAAATCCGATTTTCATTTTAATACAGAAAGATCACTGTTATTGAGAATATTTTACTACTACTTCGCTGCAAATAGTAATAGGTATTGGATGGTTTTGTTTTCGGAAATATATGAGACTGTAAAAATATCGAAGAAAAAGTGAGAAACTCAATTTAGACTTCATGGCTCTATGTTTCCATCGTTTCAAAATTTAGTAATCAAACTTTTTGAACATGCTAACGGAAATTAGCAGTTTGTTGGATGAAAAGGCATTCGATTGCAATATTATTGTGATCAAATGCGATGATCTCAGCTCACCTGCTTTCTTGCAATTGTGCATTGTCGATTATGCATTAAAGAAGAATATGAAGGTTGTCTACATATCAGCGACACGAAGCATGCTAGCCTTCAAGTTCGTTCATTTGTTCCTATGATATTTGATAATAATTTTGGGTTGATTGCATGGGATATTTTAAATTCACGAAAACATATTCGTAAAAAATATATTTCGATATTACATGCACTATTAACTATTTTCAAATGTATCTCGCTTCTTTCTGCAATAATTGAATTTGAATACTCTCAGTGTTGATTGATTTTCCGAAAAGATTCCAGTTCTCATCCATGCCAAGATTTGTTTTTGATAACCGCATAGGCACTTTAGCAAAAAGAACATCTGATATAATACTTTGCTAATACACTTGCAATTATGATGTGCCACTCGGAAAGATCACCCTAATTGCTGTAATTTATTGGGACATAACCTGAATTTCACTTTGAATCTACTAAGGCAAGAATGAACTGCCATTTTTCTTGCCTTGCTATATGCAGAGTGAAACTCTTGTTATGTATCAGTAATATAAAACAGTTTGTTGTTATTTCCTGATATAAATTTCTATAACTAAACAATTTTAACAACAGGTATTTACTAGGACAGTGGCGAATAAAATGATGATACGATTATCAGGAAAGCTGAAATTTTTGTTAATGAGTCAGTTCCTACCTAATGGTTTTATTAATGATAATGATAACACATTTTTCGCATATCTTTTGGAGGTATCTATCTTTTTGCATACCTTTCAGAGCCTTTCCAAGATCCTCGTTTTTTTTTCTTTTTTTTTTCTTTTTTTCTTTTGTTTCAGCACTTTTTGGACAACTTCCTGCAAATTAATTGAAGAGAAGGATGACTTTTTTTTAAATATATGGCAATTTTGGAAAATTTCATTTTATTATAGGAAATCAATAAGCAAATTGATGAAAACGATAAGGAAGTATTCATTATATGTGACAATTTCGCCGTATTTTGTGATTTCACTAGCACTTCTTCACATATTCTTACATTCATACGACGTTTGCAGCAATTCAGAAAGAATTTAGAAATCAAACTGGTAAAGTAAACTAATTTTTCATCATTGTCAACCCTACTAAAACTTTATCTACTGGCTGTGGTAAAAATACATCTCATCTACGTTACTAGTCCACTTGACAGTGAATTATTTCCCACATGATTTTCAGGTGTTAACTTTCCAGTCGAAAGACCAAATTTGCAATATTATTCTCCATGAAAGTGATATTATTATAAGGATAAAACGTGTTGGTAATGGTTTTGCCAAAGACATCACAGGACAGGTGCTTTCATGATATTAAACTGTTGTTAGTGTAAAAATCGTTTCACTGATTAATTTTTAATGTTTCACTATTTTCGAACACATAATTAAAATACTATGGATTCAGTAGATCATTAAGTTCATATAATTTTCTCGAAAAAAGATCCTCTTATAACATTATTTCTCTAAATGATTAACTTATATTCAGTTAGTTTCATTAGATGGAAACATGAATAATTTAATTAATCCTCGTCCCACTTCTGGAAATGTTTTGAACTATGAAATAATCTCGCCTCGACTATAATTTTTCAGTTGTGTGTGATGGAACACAATGGTAAGGCGCCGTATACCGAAAATATTTTCAATTATCATTTGAGCGATCGGTCCGCACGACTTTTTCTTCCCGGAATGTCAAGACCGGAATTATAAAACTTAATTATTTCGTATATGAAGTTATGCGCACTATGATGTTTGATTACTTTAAGCATAGTAATGAGCAAGATATACAGTTAAGCTTTGGATCCTGATTTAAACAGATTAAATGTATTTTCAGAAAAAATTAGGAAAAATTAGAGAAACAAAGTGATAGCAAAATCCAATAATCCCTGATGTAAAAGAAATATAACAACCGCTTTGTCGAGATCATAAATACAGGAGAATAAGTATACAGTACAATATAATGTGCACTATATTCAGAAATAATTTAAATACATGACATTGTATTTGTACTTGAAAAAAATTTTATATCAGTGGTGTCTTCATTAAATTTCATTTCTCACAAAAAAGTACTGCGGTCCTATGAAGTTAGAATCATTCTTTGTGTAGTAGTATCTAAAGTTTAACTTGAAAAAAGTAAACGATAACTCGAAATAGTAAAGTTGAAATCCAAAGAGCGAGAAGATCTGTTTTTATTCTATTTTAATATCTTCAAAAAACCTCTGATAGTAACAGTGTAAATAGTCCGATGATATGACTAAAGTAGTAGGAATCAGCCCATATAGAAAGTGTATGTCTCCAAGAATATCCAATTTCTGCTGTGCTATTATCAAATGCCATTCCAAGATATACCAAATGTGTGAGAGCTAGAGCTCGAAATACCGTATTGATGGCTAGCGTATTTAAAGCATTCTGGAAACAAAATTTTTATTGTGAAAATTTGATACAACTTGAATGCACAGTTCAAACGCATCTAGATAAAACTAATTATTTGCAATGATTTTGGCTTTTTTTTTTTTTTTTTTTATTTATAAACTGCTTAAAAAAGAAATGATCTGAGAACCTCTTTATACGTATGGCGACATTCTTTCTGACATTTCCTTGCACGAACGCATGAATCTATGTGACGACTTAATTTGCTCCTTATTTCTGCAAATTAATTTCGTAAAATTTATATAATGCCGAAAACATTTAAAAAAAAAAAAAAAAAAAAAAAAACTGAACCAACTTGTTTCAGCATATGTATAGAATCCCAATGAAAGTAGCACCGCAGATAACTGGAAATTGATGCCCTAAAACCGAAGCTTTAATGTGAGATTGCACTTCAACGTAGAAAATCCATGTGATAATTCGATCTTTGTGCACAACTTTTGCAGGAATTTTATAGGAAAAAAAGATCACGAATTGAATTCAAACGTATTCTAAAAATTAAAAAAATTATGAAACTTACATGAAAAAGGGAACTAACAGCATAGGTAATGAAAATTGCAGGTATAGAGCCGTATTTCTTAATCTCCCCAAAAATATCTGTAACAAAAAATTACAGATTTCATTCAAAAGTTGAAAAGAAATTTTGGAGGAATAAGATAAAAATCTTGTTTACGGTGATGCAAAAATCGGTGCATGGGTATATTCCATGAAACAACAACATCCACTAGCGAACGAGGCAATTCGATATGAATCCAATCGGCAACAATACCAGAATCAATGCCCGACAGTAACGAAGTGCCCGCAGATAACCAGCTTACAAAATAATGACTGAATCGAAATGATTGAGCAACAAAATATGCACCAATGAAAGGCCATTCAATAAAATTATCGGCAATGCACGATGAATATATAACGGCCAACAATGAAAGAGCAATGTAGCTGAGAGCACGAAAGCAATTTGTAATTTCTACCTGCAGTTATCTTTGTCCATTGTCTTTATTAACATTAAACTGTCTTTTTTAAATTCTCAAACAATACCAATTTCTAGGATTTCCATTCTTTTTTTTTTTTTAAGTAAGAAATAAATATCTAACTTACTTTGAATTCTTTCAGGCACAACGAGTCTTGATATTGTTTGTAAGTAATCCACGGACCGAATAATACAGTTGAACTATCAAACATATAAGAAAGTAAATGCAATAATGTGATCCTGCCATCAAATTCGTTGGCTAGATCAAATGATAATGAAGTAATTTTCATTAGTACAATCATCAAGATACCGCGCATTGACATAAATTCTTTGGCCGTGAAAAAATATTGCCTGCAAAATTATTCAGAACCATTATAAGAATATTGATAAACTGATGAATAAACGAAATCAAATTTCTATAAATTTCAAATTTCAATGTTTTCGCAAACATAAATGGGAAACATCATACTAAAATGATGATAGTTTTTTTGTTTGAATCTCCCTAATTTCGAGTCGAAAAATAGTACACAATTAAAATGAAACTCACCAAATTAAAAGCATACCAATTGAATACACCAATATCACAAATTTAGTCTGCTTATTGAAGAGGAATTTATAATATGGTAATATAACAGTCAGTGCAATATATGTACATATCGATAACAACAAATTATTTTGGGTCCCTATTATAAACAATCCAGAAGCTATGAAGATTAAATGTAGAGTGAAATCACTTATTATTCCTGAAATAATTCCCAAATTTTGCAACATTATGCAACACTATTTAGCAACAAATCATCATCTAAATAACTTAATAATATCTGTAGACATTAAAAATATTATTAAGTTATTTAGGTGATAATTTAAAAAAGATTCGAAATAGTAAAGCAGAATCAATGGTGTCAAGGAACCCGAAAAAAAAAAAATCGAAACGAAAATGGAGAAGAAAAGTAATCAAAATAATAGTAAAATAAATAAATTTGATATTACTCTCAAATTTGAATATAATTTTAATTTACATGAGAGACTCTAGATTTGAAGCGAAAGTATACCTTTTGCATGCAAAAACACGAGAAATCGTTTCAGAGCGGAACACAGCAGTAGTTTCAATATGGTACTGCGCAAAGAACCAAGCACTCCTATCGGACAGAGCTGCCATTGATGGGTTATTTCTTCTTTAAAATAGATAAGGTCGATGAATTCTTCATCGGATAATTCCAAAGATTCATCATAGAACCATTTTTCTTCGTCAGACATCCCCGAAAATGCTATTCTCGTGCAGTTTGATTTTCAAAATAGTATTAATTGCTAGTTCTTATCGCGTAGATGATCTGACTATTATTGTGGTAATAGCTTTGAAAGTTTCATGGAAGTTTCGAGGATAAGTTTTTTGTTTTGATCACAAAATTTAATCAATCTGAAAAAAGAATGATTTCCTATAATTTCTAGATGGATCATTAGTACACGAAGTATACGACAATCTAAATCAAGATGAAAAAAATTGACCGAACAAAGGCATGAGCATCTTAAAATGTCTTTCTGTGGTTTTCTCTACTGAGGATGATTTATTGCAGTTTAAAGTTAATCATATTAACTCTGATTACACAATGAGCAACAAGAACTTAATAAATCACCATAAAATTAAAATGAATCATTTGAAATTTGAAATAATCATGTCATATCTAAAATCACTGATAGTTCAAATTTAGTCTAATTCAACGAGACACAATTGCTTGAATATTTGGCGTACTGTACTATCAACGAAAGAAACAAGGACGGATCGTTTTTCCCAAAAGATCAAACGGTTTTCTTCAATTCTGCAGTTATGGAGAGAATAGTGGAACGGTTGTTGCTGGTAATTCCTCATTTTCCACATCTAAATATTCTCTGCAATGTGATTTTAATGATATGTTGAATTTGCGACAAATCAATTTGCTCAGTGCGATATGCATGCTTTGCAGCCATTGCTTGCAGTGCGGGAAATCAGAAATATGATATGCTCCTGATCAGTAATTTGTAAAACATGAAGAAGATAATAACTCCAAACTTATAGTATCTCAATATGCAAGTTCGTGCCACCGAGTAGGAAAATAGTTCGGAGTGATTAGTTGGCTACGAATTGATGTTCAGGGGCGCCTAATTGGATATGGTTGTTTTGAATGAAGTTGTGCGGTACTGATATTTTGTATCAGTGGTTAAGTTGCAGATGATCAGATGACATCGGAGACAGCATCCACTTGTTCAGCAGCAGCAGCAGCAGATATCGCTTGTATAGATCCCCTTGTTGGCAATGATCTTTATCCTCTCCTTCAGGTACATTAATTTTCTCTTTCTTTTCAAGCCTTTCCGTTGTTACCTCGTTCGTCAAGTTGAAATGATTCTTTCCTTGCTAAGATACATATAGCTAGTTTATTATTTGCATAAATTTTTCAGCAATTCGGCACAGCGATGAGCAAAACCTGCTTCGATGATGCTCGAGTATTGATTGAATCGTTTCGTGCAATACAGGCTCCAATATCAGCAAGTGCCGAAGATTCTCTTTGCCATTTACTTCTTTCTGCTTGCATTCAGGTTATTTCAGTAATTTCTTATAGCAATCAAAGGTCCTAAGAGAAGGGTGCCTGTCACATCTGAAAATTTTTTATTTTAGATAGTAAAAGCGGAGAGCGCATATTATTCCTTGAATTTTACGGTACCAAAAGCTTTTTTTCGACGAGAAAGCTCCCTGCTCTTAACTTATACACAGATCAAGTGATATTTTTATCTAATTTTTTTTTCATATCGTTTCTTGCTTAATTTGAACTTAGATGAACAGAATTTTTGATAAATGGAGAGTTTGAAACTTAATATAGTTGAATAAAATCTTAACATCACTCTTTAGTAAAATTAGAAGAGATTTTGAATTATACTAATCATAACTATCGTTAGGATGATAGTTCGAAATGATTTAAATTCAATATTATGTAGATAGTTATATTAGATAATAAAAAAATATTATGAATTTTTTTTTAATAAAGTTCAGATTGACCAAAAAAAATCATGAAATTTATATTATTCTTAAGAATAGTCCAATTCCTTATATTTCAGAGCCGAATTATGTCGAATGGATGATGTCGTGGGAAATAGTAAGATTTCAGCAGCAGAAGATATCAGACGGCGTTTGATCGATTTTACCAGTGCCAGAGTTTCAATGATTAATGTTTACAATGCATTTCTAGTTGAAAGTATTGTTTTTTCTATTTCGTTACTATATTGTTTTATTTCCTTATTACAACACATTATCAGTTCCAATTTTTCATGCACAATATCTACATTTTATATTATCTAGGAATTTCGGTCTAATTATCGTAAAAATCATTCAGATTTTGGTCTTCCAAATGAACTAACAGCTTTGACGACAGTTCTTTCATCAGTGGAACATTTATTAATGCCTTTAGTTGACCACGAATCACTTACATCTTTATTTACTTTTGTTGTTAACGAAATAGCGGCGATGAAGCTACTTTTGGAAGTGCAGCTAGCTCTCATACGATGCGAGGTTCTGTTTTTATCGTTCCGTAAAATTCTTAACCATTTGAAGAAAAATAAGACATCAGCTTCATATGGATCGAAAGATTTTTGTGAATGAGATCTTTACCTAATTTTGGCAGTTTGTTCAAATGTTTCAAACTGTTGATCAATCTATTTCAGTTCTTGCAGTCACTGATTAAATTGAAGAGCGCACATGTTGGACTTCGGGCGTGGTTCAATTCCGTTGGTTATAAGCCCATGCAAATCAAAACAACAGTCAAATTCTTCGGCTTCAGTAATGATTTGCATTTTAAAATTGCACATACTATCTTCTACATTATCTTCGTTCTACCTTCTACATTTGAAGTTATGAAAATATGCTTCGCAGTAACATTTTTGTAATAGCATTTCAACATTACAATTTCAGGGCCACAGGTTCAGTGTTCTTCTTTGAGACTGTGTAGTTGGGCTTATGAATTTTATATGTTATTATTGGCAAAGTTCTCTCTATACTTTCATGATTCATTACAATCACAATGCTCAACAAACGACTTTGATCATACAATTAGTGCTATGAAGTCACCGAATTTTGTTCAGATATTCACTGCCTTTCAACGCAGAATGGAGCCCTTGTTTATTCTTTTGATTGCTAACCGTTGCAATGCTCCAGATATATCATCTCGTTCGTTTTATCAATTATTACTTGCTTGTTTATTTTTCATTTGTTTCTTTTATTTCTGTTTTTTATGGACAAATATTTTTTGAAACCTTCAACATTTTAAAGTTTCAGGCGAAACATTTTGATTTCTTGAACTTAATGAATTCGCATCGTTGTCCATATTTAAAAGTCCTTTTCCATTTGGTACATGTTTTTGTTTTCCTTGTCATATTTGATTTATTTTATTCTATCTAGCATTTTTTCGAGAAAAATAATATAGAGAGAGTAAAATTTTTAGTTGTTGGTTATGGTTGTTCTGCAAATACCAGTGATGAGGAAGGTGAATTGCGGAAAAAATTTTTAGTCTTTCTGAAAATAGGTGATGAAGCAAAAAAAATGAATTTACTACTTCCGTCGATTTCTATACTTATACAGGACTCAGTTACTAAAAAGTCTGGAATAGATCGTATCATATATTGCTATGATCAACTTATATGCAAGGTACGATTTTTATTTTCCATCTTTAACTGTTGATGAAATAGAGATTTACACAAGTTTCCCAAATACCAAAATAAATTCAAAATTGAATAAGAGTAAATTTTAGAAAAGTTTTCCTTTTTTTTTCTTCGGTTTTTCTGAATGAGCTTAGGACAATAAGTTTGGAATAACCATATTTAATAAGTGGTCATATTAATTATTATACTTATGCATTGTTTAGTTTTTTTATTCTCGTAGATAAGAAAACATGGTTGATTCTGTAAGAAAATTAAGAATATTTTTTAATTATATGTTTTTTAAAACTATTAATTTGTTAAGGTTGATTCGTTATATGTATATTTTTTTTTTTCATTTCAGAGTTTCTTCATATTACCAGTGGAATATAATTTGTATATAGCAGTTATTTTTGACCGTAAAGTTAGCGAACGTGATAACACAGTGGTTAGCTTTTTGTTAAACAGTTGTAGTCAGTTGCGATGCACTAAAATCTGTCAAAGTTGGCGAAAATTTTCAACTTAATTTATTTGTAATGGAATGTTTTGTTATTTTGTATTATTCTTATTGTTGCTATATGATTAGTTAAGCAAATATGGATGCTTATTCGAGACATTGTAGAATTGTGTTTCTTTTCCTTCAGTTTTATTTGGAGTGAATTCTCTTCAGTTTATTCTTCCGAAAGAAGAAACTAACTCTTGGAAATCATAACTATCAAAGATAGTATCCAGTAGTCTATATTTATCCAAGAATTATTTATTTGAAACGTCAGTAATTTTCCTCATCTCCGAAACATTCTTGTGTAAATAGAAATAAGTGTTTTAAGATAATGTAACATCTGCTTATCTTTTCTGTAATGAAATTTGCTGCATTTATTATTATTGATATTATATTTCAAAATGTAAATGTCGTAATTCAAGCTTATTATAGACTGTCATGTTTTACAATGAGTTGATTACTTGCGTGCATCAGCAGGATATTTCATGGCATAACTTGCAGAAGTAAAACTTATGTATTCTCATCACTACTGCTAATGCTTATTAATAGTTTTAGAAAAATCCATGTGAGCGATGTTTAAGTGAAACAGATAACTTTGATTGTCTGACACTAGAGATTTGCTATCAGAGAGCAGTCTTGCTTCAATATCATACCCGTCACTATTATTATTTTATTCATACGCAATAAAAAAACGGCTCTTTTGTCATAATACGAATAATATTTATATCACTTATCGACACAGCAATTGCTCATCTGTTTTTTTGAAATAACTTTGCCTTCAAAATGATATTACTTTTGTGTTTCTAATTATTTATTAGCAGAAAAAATAAATGATACAAAGCAGTTCGGCTTAGAGCTAAATTTTATTTATTTTTTTTCAAGGATACGCTTGGTATAGGTGATGACAGTAAGGATCGTTCATTGTTTCTTCCATTCTACTTGACTTTGTTTTTTTAAATACACGTACATTTTATATCATTATTATTCTAAAATAATTTTATCAAAAATTCGCCTGATTAGGGTATTTTTCTGGATAAGGGATTTCGAGAGCAAAAAACAGAACCTTTTAGGTTGCATGAGAAAGTTGAAATATTGAACATGTGTTAAACGTCTACTTCTGTTTTAAAATTATTAACCACTAGCATTTGCGGTTAATGGAGTTCAGCTGAGTATAATGAGAATATAAAGCGCAATAAATTGAAGGTTTGAAAAGAGTTCTTAAAAAGTATTTGATCATTCTCTAGCAAAAACTTTGAACTAAGAAATACAGTACATTGTTAATGAAGAATCTTGATTTTGATTAGCAATCAATCCCGACAATTAATGGTGAGTGATATCCTGATTTGGAATTCTGTTGTGTTTTGTGCTCGCAAAAATTTAATATTGCAAATGGATGTGAAAATTATATGCTTTTTATTCAAATCTGTAAGAATGTGAGTTTTGTCAATAAAATGCAGTTTTGCATGCGATATAATTCGCTAAGCCTTATGTGTTTTATTTCTTTGTGATAATCATTTTGATGGGTGGGAAATGTATCTAATGGCCAGAAATCTCTACTGAAATATCGCGAGAATCAACTACATCTGGATATACTGTAAGGATTTTAGAACTACGCACGAATCTTCATCTGTCGGAAAGCAACAGACTGTTCAAAAAAGCATCATTTTTTCCAAAACAAATATATAAAAAGATCATTTTAACGCAAAATATCGTGCTAGAATTCTCCACATATTTGAAATCTCGTAAGAAATGCAACGAAAACAATCGCCAAAATGAAAACAATAAAGTTTATTTGCAAGATTAAAAATTCACTTGTTCATTAATACAAAGACTTCATAATAGAGAGATGATATTTGTAGCGAGAATAAATATCTCACATTTGGCACTTTTATTAGGATCGGCCTCGTGAAATCGTCTTCCATATTTCTAGAATTAATTAATGGTCGACATTTAATTAGTAGAAGAATGTCTACTGTCTGTGTATTCCAAGCTTGAAATTCTTCCCTTATCAGATGAGAGGGGCAATAATGAATGATATACTGCAATGGTAAGGTAAGCAGTCGTCGCTCTCCGTGTCACATGTCACCTGCAATATCATTACTGCTACAACACTCTCGATCGGTGACAAACATGCCTTCAACCACAGCATGTTGTGAGGGACAAGTCAGGACACCTCTAATTGTACCGTAAAGAAAATTTGCAGTAGTGCATGCAGTATAAACATGCTTTTTTGCAGCTGCAGTATCACTGATTGCTTACAAATAGCAGGTGATAAAGCAAAGACAAGGAAGCTAACAGCAATGGAAATAGTGTAGTGACAACTATAATTATCACTCTTCGATAAGTGTCCCTACCCTTCGATAATATAGCGTCACCAGAGTACCGGACAATCCTGTACGACCATCAACTTGTCACCACACCTCTCATTCTCTCACCTTGTCTTGACTCTGCTTCTCGTCCCTCTCCCTGCGTATATACATGTGCCTGTACCTCCTCGCCGTGCAACACTTTCACTATATTTCCTACTGATCCATCGACATGTCGCGCATATGCTATTTCTACAGTCCATCATACACACACCTATATAGACACATACACATGCGCAGACATACAGGGACAAACACAGACTTACGCTATCGATTCACATTCAATCGTTGCTACTACAATAAGGGCCTGTTACTGCTGCATTGTAATAAGGCTTCTTATTGATTATTGACTGTAATTGCTCTTATTGTCGTTGCAATTATTTGCTGGACAAAATGTAACTTCGATGGATTGGTATTTACTACTGTTGACCTGCCGGTGGCCTTGGCTTGACCGCTCCTCACTGCTACTTCATACTTTTTAATGGATATAGCAGCATAGCAACACATTCTCATGGCAGATGTGCTTGATTAAAATTTTATTTCAATGATTAATTGTTGTCACCTGATTTTGTCAACTAATCGATTGATTAACTGGTGGAATGTCGGCAGTAATCTAATGGTTCATGGAATGGTTCTCCGACTACTTATTCCTTCCCTCCTTCCTTTCTTCCAATTAATAATGCTTTGTTGAACTCATTTTCATACATTTTAATAAAAGTTTTTGCATTTATCATATAGCTAGGTATAATATTATCTCAGAAACAGGTAAAATTGCTTCTGTCATTACTGTAAAAGGATTGATTACCTTTACCAGAAAGTTCTTACGTATGCTGATTGTGTCCATTAATTATCTTGTTGGTCTATATCAGTTGATGAAATCAGTACTTTTCAAAGATCTATCGCTCTCTCTTTCTTTAAATGCACAAGATAGCATCATATTTTCCGATCATTTATTTTTAACGAAACTTGCAAAACTTTCAACCATCGATTTGACATTTATCAAAAAGCTGAGAAAAAGCTATCATTTTACATTCTCTGTTCTTCATATGTCATATCACTTTAATATTTGTCTTTGGTATCAGTTTACTGCTTGCCTTACTAATCTGAAATGGAAAGCAAAACTGAAAAAAAGAAGAATTCTGCCCTTAATATGTTGGTGTCAGTTTTGTTTGAGAACTTTTTGCATTTAAAATTAAAATTTGATACGCACTGATTCCGCCGCTTTCATTAATCCATTTACTCCACTTTTATCTGCAATATCTATCAACAGCTTCTAACTAATGTTTTTATCGCGAATAACATAGGAAGAATATAGTGGATATTAAAAAAGAAAACTAGTTCGAAAAATTGTTCGAAATTTGGAATGCTCAATGCAGAAAATTACTGTTAGGAACTAAGGTAACCAATAAAGAATTAGTCAGTCTTAGATCCTTTTTTGGTTAATGAAAAGCAGAGTTAGCAGTATTTTAGTTTAATTTCTTTCACTTTTCACAGTCTATCTACATAAATAAAAATGTAAAGTTCTTCACTGATTGATTTGAAATTTTGAGTATAGCTGGACCGGCACTCGAAGTAACAAAATATTAGAATTTCGTTCCAAATTTTCAATATAAGTTATTCTTCAGTCTTTCATTTTAACTTTCAGAATAGGGCAGTTTTCTAAATTTTCTCCAACCTTACAGTGTTTATAATTTAATAAGTTAAAGAATAAAATACTCGGCTACTTGGCATCTTCTTTCGAAAAGGATTAGGTTGGACGGTCACTGAAAAATTGGACAGGGAAGAGATGAAGCAAAACAAATGGAGCTAGAAACAGTTGAAAGCCATCTTTGAAAAAAACTAAAAAGTTTCTGAGAAATGGACAAATTTTGACCAAGAAAATGCTGCTATTATGCAAAAAAAGTAGAATATATCTTTTGGGATTCGTGACATTTATTAGTTGATTATTTAGCTCTATTGTTGAATTTTTTTTAAGTATAAATAAATTGAAAAATGAGCGAATAGTTGAGAAATATAAATTATGTTATCTTTTTCAGTTCTTTTTATACTTTTCAGTCTTTTGTGTGCTTATGAAATTTAGTTTCTTCAGAACTTTAATATTTTCAGGTACTATACCATTCGCTCATTACTTATTTCCGTAGAAGAAACAGTCCTTTAATGTTTCAATTTCTTTTTAAAAAACAATGGGAATATCAGATGATAGCAATATCACAGCTGTTATCATTATATGTCCCTTGTTTAATATTAGATGTTTGGTTCGCTGCTTATTTTTTTTTTCTTCTGTTCATGCTGCTTTTGGCCTCTTATCCTTAGCTTGGAAAGCATAGTTTTTTAGTTTTTATAATTTGTCCATAAAAAAAAGAAAAAAAATTAAACGAAGTGTGCTTTACCATGAACAGAGAACCTTTATCTTATTTCGGGGTCGCCATTTGTCACGTTGATTGATTTTCACTGTCAAATTATCATTACTAGTTTCTTGGAAAATTCGCTACTGATATTGTTGAAATGTTAAAACTGATAAATTGATAAAGTATTTTATGCTCATCAGCTGCTTAATGCTCTATTAATTGTACAGTCCTGTATATGATTTTGTACTTTTCCAGTTGATTTATAGAATAGTTAGAGTAGTCACCTGATTTTAAATTTCTCAGCAAAATCCTAGTGATTTCAGTGATTTTGTGTTCAGAATTAAAAAATGTGCGAAACTGAATCAATCAGTCGATTAACCAATCAGTCGTAATCAATCATCATAAAATATCGGTGATGGAATTGAGGTGCTATTTGGTGAAGTTATGATGTGTAACTAACTGGGCCCGACCACTCGAAGCGTGGTCGATTCAAAATCTTAAATCTCCGGAAGTTTCAAAATTTTGAAGTAATCGGTGAAGAACTTGAAACATTGCGTAAAAATGAACAACGAACATTTACATTTTTATTTATATAGATTCCATATAACTTCAGAGTTTATTCTTCTGAATATTTTAATTCTCCAGACTAAAAAAATGTCTTTAGTAGATATTTCGTTTGCATTTGCAAGCAAATTCTCTTATAAAAAAGAATGAAAAATAAGCCAAACGTTGCAAGCTGATTCTTTTATGGCTGTATTCATTTAAAGAGACAGTAAAATTTCTTTTCTACACCATTTAGTGGCACAAATTATTACTTATCAACTGAAATACTAGAATTTAAGAGCCAAGTACTTCTCTTCTAGTATTTGGCTCTTAAATTACTAGAAGAGAAGAGAAGTACTTGGCTCTTCAATTCTCTTTTATTACAAATATCTTTTCGAGTGGGCATTCTCATTCCTTCATTTATTTTGTTTGCATTCGCTATTTTCTCTCACAAATTATTTGAATATTGCCATTATTCTTTCTCTTGTTGTTCCAAGTTATCGCTCTTTTTTTAATTCAAGACAAATATTGCTTTTATTGATGGGAAGGAATTCTGGAAACAAAGCTAGAATCTTCAGATGGGTTGACAATTTTATTGCTTCTCGAATGCATCTCTTCATGGTTGGTTCGTTCATTTTCTCTTAATTTCAAATTACAGATATTTTTCCTGTCATGCTGTGCCTGAAACTTGCAGTTATTGCTAGCTAGTTTCATACTGATCGAGTATTCCTAATTTTTCATTCAAGTAGTCCTCAGTTTTGTTCTGTATCTAATTCTTGGATCACCGTTATTTGTCATTTTATCGAGATGGCACACGTTTATGCAATCTTTTGATTCCCTTTTATTGATCTGAGTGCATTTCTCAAATTTAAACTTAAATCCAATTCCTTTTTTCTTATTTTGCTGAAGGAATTGAGAGAAATAGTTAATTGGCGTAATTAGGAGGTTTCCATCTTCTTTTCACTACCGTCTCTTTACATCTTTTGCTACTTTGGATAGACTAAAACAAATGAGGAATGAAACTTGTTTATTTTCTATGTGTTTATTTCAACTCTTCATTAGAATTTAATTAAATCATAAAAAAAAATAAGATTTTATGATCTAATTCCGCCATTTGCATCTGAAAAGAAAAATATGTAATTCAAATCGGAAGATATGTCACCATTTGTTTGTCAGATGTTATACTTTGTGAGAGAGCAAAGATTAATGGCATAAAAAATGAAATTGAATTTTGATCTCCAAACAGGGGAGTGACACAACTACATTGCACATTGCTGTTAAATTTTTCATTGCATCTCGAAACTAAAGGCTTAAAAAAAAGCCGAGAACTTTATATATCAAGATGATTAAGGCTCTAGTGAGCTTTAAGGATTCAAAAAAGGAATGAAAATCCAAATAATAGAAAAAAAGTGTTTGTTGAATTGATTTTGGAAAGATCTCGAAAACCATATTTACCTTGATAAACTGCAATACGAAAATGTGTTTCTTATTCTTTATTTTTATTCTCATCAATGATTTTCGTTTTCCTAATGATTTATGGGATTTTTATAATCCTTTAATGAATCACTAACCGATCTAAATTATGTGTTCTATCATCGATCGAATCAGAATGAAATATACAGAATGATTCAAGAAAATGAAACTCTTTAATTTTCGCTCAGATCCTCGATTGAAGATGTAGTCGTAAAATTATGCGAAGCAATCAAATGTCTATATGAATGAGTCCAATATATAATAAATTTTCTGCAGAAATATCGTGTCATCTTATACAAAATCTCTTATATTTTAAGAGAAGAGCTATGGTCGTACAAAATAGGCTGAAATCATATTTGCTTCATTTAATTCTTTTGTCTTGTCGTGCAAATTATCATTTCTTAAATAAGTAATGTAAAGAACATCTGAATAAATTCCTGAGTTTTATTAGTATAAAGAAAAGAGGCGATATTGGTCTTCACTGCTAGTGAATTATAAATATTTTAAAGATGCATATATTTGAATATTTTTGATGGATAGCTTAACTGATTATTGTCCTACGTTTGTTTGAAGAGTTTATTTTCCATCTAATAAACTCTTGATTATGGAATTCTATGTTTCCTTTCTGGAACGTTTAAGCGCGCGCTTTGTATAAATATTCAACTAAAAATGAAATCTTTACTTAGCTAATGAGAACTTAAATCACGAGATAATTAGACATATAATATTTATATTTTGTATTGTTCTTGAGAAGATATTTTTTTGTTAGTAAATGCCAACTAAGGAGCGCAGTTTTTTCGTCATAATTTCCATAAACATTAAAAAATTTAAATTCTTTTCGGAAACAGATTTTGACAAAAGTCATTTTCTACATTTTAACTAATATCCATTTTGATCGGGAAAATATTAGTGTTCATGTATTTACGCGATGCATTTAATTTAAAAAAAAATTCATTCCTTATAGACAGTAACTCCTTCAGTAGTAATGGTTTGCTGATGATGAAAAAATATTATAAAATTAAGTACACACGAAGAATATAATTGGTTAGTATTATTAGTTTCACAAATATTTCTTAACAATTCGAATGAGAGAGGATTAAAGTCTGTACTTCCTTTTCATCATCTGTACGTACGAGGGAAGGAAATGAAGTAACCGATAACCTTTGGAGGTCAACGCACGAGAAAACTTAGTAAAACTATAAAGGATGAAATATGTATTAATTCCTGAAATGCTTAACTCAAATTACAGCATTTCACATCCATAAATCATTCAAATTTGTTGAAAAGTCTCAGAGTTGGAGCAAAAAAATTGGAGAAACGAAGTTGAGCTGAAATCATTCAGAAATAATTTCTTCATTCATCTTCGAACTTATTTCATGCTATTCACAAAACTCATATGATTTCCTTCTTGTGGAATATGAATGGCCTTAATCTATTACTTGTTTACAAAAAGCTGAAATTGCAAGTTTTCATTAAAGTCTTACTTCCTTACTGGGAAATGTCTGTCAATTGACTTTTATCTTTTTAATTGTTTGCAATATGAAGTATATCTGGCAAATTGATTGTGTTCTCAATGGTGACAAAAAAGATGTGCCACTGAATAGAGCAAGAAAATGATGGATAAAAGTTGTTGTGTTGGAGAAAATTGCAAACAATTCAGAATATGTAAAATCGATCAATTTAGAGAGGGCAGCTGGAATGATTTATGTGTGGGTGTTCAAAAGAAAGAACTCATATGGAGAACGGAATTCGGAAAAAAGCTGAACAAACTGGATTGGAGATGAAGTAGACTGAAATTTCGTTCCTCCGTAATATTCTTGATTACTTCGCTGATGGAAAATATCGGAAAAAGGCGGGAAATATGGAAATTGAAAAAAAAAAATGTCTTTAAAGAATGAACACATAATTTGGATACTTTGGACCTTTTGACGTGATTTAAATGATAAATATGAAAGAAGTTAACGGTTGATATTATATAGCTGTGCATTGCGGCGTCTTAGTTAATAACTCTCAGCGTTATTGCAATTTTTGCTTTTTTAGACAAAAGTTTATTATCCAGGAACAAACAAGAAGCATGGAAATGAGATCTTAAAATATCCGAAGAAAGCAAGAATTTCCATTTTTTTTTTCATTTTTCCGTCTCGATGTCTTTCCGTTGCAAAATATTTTTGTTCTTAAAAAAGCATTCATCTTGAGAAATTCATTCTCTTGAAAAGTATTTCCACTTCGTAATATTTTTCCCATCAGAAATTTCCCTTTCTGTTTTTCTTTTTCCTTTCATATATTAATGTTTCATATTTAATATATGAATATTTCACCACATTTGTTTCATTATTAAATATGCTTGCTAAATTATTCAGAAATTGCTTTTAACAGTTATGATTAGAACTACTTACTTACTAGAACCAACTTTAATTGTAACTAAAGTTAGAGTTTTTGCTCATTAAAATGTCATTATTTCATTCTCTTTCATATTCAATCATTTTGATTACATATCATAAGTATAGATAAAATTGGAATATATCTGAGTTGTAACGATTGGATAGATTATCACAACATATATTTTGATTGAAATTTATCCTTTCCAACCGTTTCGTCTTTCTTCGAAAGAAATAAAAATGGTCGAGTTCATCAAGAGATCTTTCTGTATCATAAGTATCATAAGTTCCAATCATAAGCTAAGCTTGGAATCAATTTTATTATGAGAGATCTCGGAAATTTTTGCTCAAGTTATTCTTCATTTGTTTTTGTTGGATGTATACATATATTTATCTGTTAGTTATTTCTTCGATTAGCTTCGTTTTAAAATTTCATTTCATTTCCGGACATTCCTAAATTCCATTTTTATCAGGAGAAGTACATCCTCAGCTAGCAAATTGGAGTAATTAGGAAGAGAATAATCGGACACATATATCAATAATAATCTACTGTCAACAATTCTCGAAAGGCACTAAAGAATGCCATTTTCATGCTTGCCTTTTTTTGCCTGCAATAGGCAGGTGGACATGCTAGATCGCCGACAATGTAATCTGCAGTCAATTCCGCATGATATTGATCGGAATGCACGAACACTGGAAGAAATGTATTTGGACTGCAATCATATCAAGGATCTCGATAAGGTTTCTTTTTTTTCCGATAATGTAACGAAAGTGTATTTTCAATGTGGAAATCTAACTCGAATACGCTATAAATAGTGATCGTGCATGCTGAATAATGTGTGTCTTTTGTGTGAGAATGAGTTGAGGAGTGATTGTTTACAACAGTTTTTCGTAAAGTTATCGTATTTGTTTCATAATCAGTGGTACATTTCCGATCTGTAGAAATAAGTTATTTTTCCTGGACAACTAATATGATCTTTATAATGCTTTATAGTGCATTACTTTTTTTTTTGTTTATCTTTTCTCATTATTAGTACAGTATTAGAAGCAAAAGTTAAGGTTATATAGTTTGTCAAGGTCATTCTTATTTGTCGCTCATCTACATATAGTTTGAAGACTATACTATGAATTTACAATGGAATGTCAAGGTCGAGCAATTTTTTGATATTTTGGAAATAGTTTTGTCTTCTTAACAATCATTGACCAAATCAATATATGGATATTTTTGCAGCCATTATTTCGATGCCGAAAATTGAAAATTCTGAGCTTGAGTGAAAATGAAGTTATTCGTTTGCCTTCCGACATTGCTCATCTTACTTGTTTGGAGGAACTCAATCTTAAAGGAAATGGCAAGTATCATGATTAAACGTTTTTAAAAAATTTTTCTTAAAGTGAGGAATGAAGTGAAAAGAAGTTATTGAAGAATGAAAAATATTTGAGAAATTCTCGTCTAATTAACCTTTTCCATTTTCCTGTTTCGATGAAATAGAAGATTTTTTGTCCTTCGTTTTTTAAAACTCTTTTTCTTCAGATGTTTCTGATCTTCCGGAAGAAATAAAAAATTGTACTCAGTTGAAGATTCTTGATCTCAGCTCGAATCCTATTACAAGGTTAGTATTTTCTTGATTTTTTTTACTCGATTTGATTTGCCAGTTAAGCTAATATTGCTTGAAAGAAATTGGCACTTTCATATACAATACATTCAAATTTTGTCAGAATATGACAAAGTACAAGGAATTACGACACTCTAAAAATTAGTAGACAGAAGATAGCAGATTAATCCATAAATTCAAATTCGTTTTTGACAGTGTTACCGAGATTTGTTAGTTTCTTCTCTATCTCTATCTTTGAAATATAATTAATCCACTTTGCTTAGGCTACCACCAACAATAACCCAGTTAACATCGATGACAAGCCTTGGTTTAAATGACATTTCACTTACTCAAATGCCCCACGATATTGGTCAGTTGCGGAATCTGCGATCCCTGGAAGTTCGCGAAAATTTATTGCGAGCAATACCTTCATCGATAAGCCAATTAAATCAGCTGCGAAGACTAGATCTTGGCCATAATGAACTTGATGATTTGGTCAGTTTTTTTATTTTCTTTAAATTTGTCATTTGTCTTCGATCCATTAAAGTTGATTTATGTTTCTATACATAATTAAAAAATTATTCCACTTTTAAATATTTGACAAATTCAAAGTTTTTGCTTGAATTCACTTGTTTGTTTTGTATCTGTTTTGCTTACGTTTTTTCTAAACTTCAGATATTGTCTGCAAATTTTCTCTGCATTTCAGCCAAATGAAATAGGTATGTTGGAGAATTTGGAAGAATTATATGTTGATCAGAATGATTTGGAAGTTCTTCCTGAATCGATTGTCCAGTGTCGTTCGTTAGAACAGTTAGATGTTTCCGAAAATAAATTAATGGTGTTGCCAGATGAGATCGGAGATTTGGAAAAGCTGGATGATCTTACTATTGCCCTAAATTGTTTGCAAGTGCTACCCAGTTCGATTGGCAAGTTTTGCATACATTTTCTCAGATTTTTAAGTATCACGTAAATGGAGAGCTTCTTCTAATTGTTTACTTTTATCATTAGTTTTTTGTGAGGGAAATCAATGAGCTTTTATTGTTTCTGTATGTTATTTAATTAAGATTTGATTGCTTGTTTAGATATTATCCATTTGCAAGACAAAGTCTTGGATATGAAATGACTAATTAAAGGCGCCGAACAATTAATTCTCACAGGAATTATCGGACAGTAGTCATTGTGATTACTGTCGCTTTTCTGAGCTTTCTTGCAGGAAATGATAATGTTTTATTCTCTTATTACAGGACGCTTGAAAAGATTGTCGATGTTGAAAGCAGATCGTAACGCAATTACACAATTAACGCCAGCAATTGGTAGCTGTCATGCATTAACAGAAATCTACTTAACGGAAAATTTGCTCACAGTAAGGCACTTTTTCCATTTTTAATGTTTAGAATTAAGGATAAATTCAGGTTTTGGTTACCTTATTCGATGAAAATTGGTTATGATGTCAATTCCAGATAGTCAAATTTTTTGAATTTAATTTAAAACTAATTAAGCAATAAATTTGACACGAAATTTTCGGATTTTCTCTGGAAAAATCGAATGAAACATATTTGGGGGAAATGATAAGTATAATGAATTTTCAGGAAATACCTAGTTCACTGGGTAATTTGAAAAGTTTGCGGACGCTTAATTTGGATAAAAATCAGTTGAAAGAACTTCCTCCTACGGTTACTGTTATTATAATTATGCGGCGGAATTGAATTTATTGTCTTGTACCCTTTCTATCGTCATGTTTACTTTTTCTTTTTTGCTAATTGCGAAAAATTTTATTAAAAAGAGGATTTTAAACATTGACTTGACAAATAATCAAATAATGTCGATGACAACAGGATCTTATTTCTTCCTTCAGGAATAGTATTTTTAGATTGGTGGTTGTACATCATTGTCAGTTCTTTCACTTCGTGATAATTTACTGGAGCAACTTCCACTTGAAATTGGAAGACTTGAAAATCTGCGAGTATTGGATGTTTGCAATAATCGTCTGAATTATTTACCGTTTACAGTAAACGTTCTTTTCAAGTTAAGAGCTTTGTGGCTATCGGAGAATCAGGTTAGGTTTATTGTAATCTTTTTAAATATATGGTCTGAAATCATGCATTTTGAATTTTTTAAAAATCATCTTTTGCAACATTAATTTTCCGAAGATTTTGAATATGATGCCTTTTCGAGATACGATTTTTTAGTCTTTCCATAAAATATATGTAAGTATATTATTAAGTATAAATATTTATAACTGAATCCTCTATTTATTTTCAAAAAAAAATTTATTTATCTCATTATTTAGTCTCAAGCAATGTTGAAATTGCAAACGGAGCAGGATCCAAGGACAGGAATCAAAGTTCTAACATGTTATCTTCTACCGCAAAGCAATTCGCAACCCGGTATTTGAAATTTCCTTATTTTTGATATTTTTTTATTTAGTTAATAGGTCATTTTACCTTGAAGATTGTGATTTTGCAGTAGAACAAACTCCACCAAGTCGTTCGTTCATCGGTGGTCCAAAAGTACATTTTGGTAGCGATCTGGAAGAAACACATGAAGATGAGGAAAATGAAGTGGGACAGTTTTCGCGACATGACACTCCTCATCCGAAGCCGCATTCCCATGCACCAAAGTTCAAAAAGCAGTCCATCGATGGGCACATCATTCATCATGATGATGATGTAAGTGGCATATTTTAGATTGTTTTTATAACTCACTGGATAGGAAACATCTGTACTCGCCATCAAGAGGTTCTAAGGACTATTGTCTTTTTGTAAAGATTGCGGGAAGTAAATAATTAAATATCAACTAGCTTTAAATAATTTTTCAGCAGATTAGTGTAGATACTTCTGCAAGTTTCTAGGTTAAAAGGGAACCTGCAAGTTCTAGGGAACTTGAACCGCTTTTTTTCAGGCAGTATAGCAGTACGTTGCTTACAAAAATCCATCTGAGGTTTGCGCACGCCTTTTTCCCTAGCGACAAGTTTTGTTGCTTACTGTTTTTTTTTGCACTGCTAGAGAGCTTTCGTGCTGTTATGCTTGATGAAATTTATGGGAATTTTTTCCGTCTAACGATTTTCTTGCAGCATAACGAATGAGTGAATAAATGGGGAATAGTCCAATAGTGTTATTCTTATTTTATGCTGATTTATTATGTCTCATTTGGGAGATGCGTGCTAAACTGAAATATGATTTATTTACTGATTTCATTTTTAATGTATCAAAATAGAGTGAGACTATATGTATTGCATGGTCTTGTTGTATTATTAACTCAGTTTGTTTTCACATTTACTTATGGTTTAATTGATGATTTTTGTTCTTTTTTGCAGCATTCCACAAAACCACCAACACTGACGTTGAATTCTGGCCGGAAGCGTGGTCCTGGTGAAGGTTCACCTCGTGCACTGTCTCCGACAGCACCTTCAGCTGCTCAAATTGTTTCACTTCGAAGTGCATTGAAACATCCACCTGTACTACCGTCAATTGCTAATTTTGACCACAGTGTGAGTTTCTATTTTGTTTTCATATTTTACGTTTAATTTACTGTTTTGCATTTATACTAGTAAGCAGTGATTTCTTGTGCCCATCATCATTATTCTTGATAAGTTTAGATTATTTTGTTATGTCATATTCTGTGAGTTGAATATAGTTTGAAATTTTTCATGCATTTATTGCAGTTGATCTCAATAAAATCTGTATGTTACGGTTTGATTTAAGCTATTGCGAAATCGTTATAGAATTCAGAAATTTGAATTGAGGAAATTAATTCGTAGTTGCATATGATTGTTGTAAATAATTGATTGATCGATATATTTTCGATCATATTATTGAAAATTATTTTATTTTGTTACTTTAGCAAAGACTATCATGTGCATATCGAATTTTTTTCTGACTGTAATTGGAGTGAGGATAAGACTTCAGGTTTGGGAATATTATTCTGAAACTGACATCTCGTTAGAAAGTTTTGGCCATGAAGTTGCGTAGTTCTTTCAATAAGATGACTGTTCATAAATTAGAAGGAAATGATAGTTGTAGAAACATGCCTATTACTTATGTTGGAAGATCTAAATATTGGGGTACACAGTTGAAACGATCAATAAATCAAATATTCCAAATCAACTTTACATTAGTTTTGATGAAGCGCAGTGAAAATTATTTATGTTGATGCTGTTGATTTGGACCTATTGATTTGTTGAGACTCTTGCTCTTTTTTAAAATTTACTGAGGTTGGTAAAGATGATTTTTTCCCTTTTCTCTTTTACATCTTTTTGTATTTGGATGTGTGTCAAAAAATTGTTTGAAAATGTTCAGTGAACATAAGTAGCGCATGGACTTTCTTATGTCTATTTTTGTGTGACTTTCCACTTGGTTTTTTGATTTCCAAATTTTAAAAGAATCATTTTTGATTTTTCTCAAAAATTTAATGAAAAAATGTGATCAATTATACCGTTATTTTGCGTGAAACTTAGAAAGGTTGCGAATTACCATCAGGTGTATTCGCAGTCCTTCTGAGTTTGACGCAAAATAAACAAGTCTTTTTTTTTCTCTTTTTTTTTTTCTAAAGTCTTTTTTTTTTTTTCGAGATTTGAGTGAGAGTTCAAGGTTTTTAATTGTAAAGAAAATCGAGGTATTTTTGAAAGAATAGCAGTACTGGACTAGATCAAATATTCATTAATTTATGAGGTACAAGTAAAAAAACTTTGTTCTCAGTGGCAGTTCTGTGTTAATCAATTAACGGAAACATCATAAAACAAAGCAAAATTCTTTTTTGGTGATTTTTTTTCTGTACTGATATGAAATTAACGGTTTTATTTTACTAGGTTTTACGCCTTTGAAAGTTTCCTTTTGAAATAGTAAACAATATGCTTTAATGAGAAATTCATTAAAATTTCGAAAATTGTTTGAGGATTCAAATTCGTAGTGGGAAAACGCACTTATTTTGCATATTCTTTTTTTTTTTTTTTTTTTTTTACTTTGATGCCGTGAATATTACTATTCTGATTTATTTAATTTCAAACATTATTTTTAGATCGATCGCATAGTAGATCAGAGGCAAAAATTATCACCAGGTGTTGAAATATTGAATATAAAAATTCATCGTGATATAAATGGAGGGCTTGGCTTATCCATTGCTGGTGGTTTAGAATCAACACCTTATAAGGTTAGTTTAAAGAAAAATTGGGGTTATAAAAATTTTTGCTATAAAGGGCACGTTTAGTTTTCAATGGAGAGATTATTCCCGTATGATTTCAGGATGATGATACTGGTTTATTTGTCTCGAAACTTACTGATGGTGGTCCAGCAATGAATGCCGGATTACGAGTTGGTGACAAATTGCTTCGTGTTAATAAAACTGATGTAGTCAATGTACGCCATCAGGCATGTTTTTTATTCTTCAGTCATGTTTGCAGAACTTCAGAGAGATATTAAAACTAAGCAGTTTTTTGTCCCATTATATTTGGTCAAAATAGTTCTAAACATGAAATGAAAATAATTCATATGTTTTTTTTTTTATTTCATTGACCAGTTTCTTCTATATCTAGTATTTAGGTAGCAGTAACATCAATGCAGGATGCTCGAGATGTCGTAGAGTTGACGATTTTGCGTGATTCACATGAAATTCCGTCTCCCTATACTGCTTGCAGCGGCTATACTGTGCGTAATTTTGATTTTCGAAATTTTTTGCTTTCCTTATTTGAAGTTTTCTTTTAAATTGTTCGTTTTGGTGTATTTAAATGGTGAATTGGATGAAGTATGAATATCGTTTCAGAATTCTCCAAATCAGAGTATCGATAATTCATTAATTTCGGAATCAATTGAAGCGTCATCATCAATGACAAAGGAGACGATTTCAACAACGATTCGACGCGATATGAATGGTTCGCCAGGATTTAGTGTTGCAGGTGGCACAGGTGACATAATTATGATATCGTCTATCGCTTCTGGAGGTGCAGCTGAAAGGGATGGCAAGTTGCGCGTTGGTGATCGCGTACTTTCGGTAATAATATCTTTCAAAAATTTCTAAAAAATTTTCAGACGTATTTCTATATTTCCGTGGACAAGTACACATTGCAAAACTAGCATATTTTGTATATTTCAGTTTTTTAGTTATATTTTATTAAAAATATATTCTAGAAATATATTTTAGTTTAGTTTCATTCATTCATATATAATTCAGATAAATGGCACAAATATGAGAGGTGCGCGACATGATCAAGCAGTGGCATTACTAACCGGACATAGTGGAAGTGATATTTATTTAGTGGTGCAGAGAGATCGTGGGAATCAAAATATCAACCTGGCTTCTTCTTCACTGAGGTGATTGTTTTCTGGGAAATATATATTTCATTCTTGATTTAATTAACTTCTAAATGTTTTCTGACAAATACATAATATTGATTTGACTTCTAAGTTTTTATGAAGTGGACATGAAATCATAAATCATATTGAAATCGTACTATCGCATAAAGTCATATTTAAGTTTATCGTCAACAAAAACACACACAGTTGAACGAATATCGCCACCAAAGAAATACGGTTTCGGTGATCCTTCTTGGGATGGTAAAACTGAAGTTAGTTATTATATCATTTCAAATAATGTGTATAATATATCTGTTCTTATAATATTCCTGAACAAATGTTGGTCTGCTATCTTTTTTGTTCATAATTGTTGAATCAAACTGACCATAAATGATATTAGAGAAAACAAATTTTGCCCGAAGTACCATTTATAGTTTCATTTATTGTAAGAAAGGAATTCTGTTTTGTCATGACCATGTTAGTTTCTTAGTGTGATTAAAGCACTAAATCCATTGCGGAAATATAGCAAACAAGTTAAGAAACAGTGAAAGAATATTAGTATTGATTACCCGAAGAAATCGGTCTCATTCCTGTGTGTTTTTTCCCTTTTTTTTTTTTTTTTTTTCAAAGAAATGAAATTTTTCAGGAAGTAGAACTTATACGTGACAATCACTCATTGGGCTTATCAATTGTTGGTGGCAGTGATCATTCTTCGCATCCATTCGGTATCAATGCACCTGGCGTATTTATTTCAAAAATAACACAAAATTCACCCGCAGGTCGTTCACAGAGGCTGCGTATTGGCGACAGGATATTATCAGTGAACAATATTAATATCCGTACAGCGAAACATCAAACAGCAGTTGAGGTATTTAATTACAGATGGTATATTCTGTTATATTATGGAATCGTTCGTTATTATAATTTTCCTATTATAATTATCATTTATCTCTAAAAATTAATGCATCGTTCATCAGCCATGATGATCAAGATTTTTCACTATTTCAGTAACTATAATGACAGAAATGTTGTTTTCAGTCGCTTTAACTTTATTTTCATTTAATTTCTACATTTTAGGCCCTGAAGCAAAGCGATAGGACAGTACGTTTGTTAGTTATTCATGAGCCACAACCACCAGGTTTAAGAGAAGTGACAATCAAGCGAAACGTTGGCGAACCACTGGGATTAAATATTTGTGGCGGCATAGGTAGTCCACCTGCAAATCCTCTTGATAAGACTGATGAAGGTATCTTCATCGAAAAGGTTCGTTTCACTTGTGAGAAAGCACAAATATGTGATAAAGTTAGAAATGAAGATAGAATACTGATTTGATATAAAACCTGTATTTAAAAAAAATCATTTTTGCAAATCCCTTATAAATTGATATTCTGTTTTTAGGTAGAGCGAAGCGGTCCTGCGGCTGCATCATCTTTATCGGTAGGAACTCGCATTTTGGAGGTTAATGATGAGTCTTTACTGGGATGTTCACAAGAAGAAGCAGCTCGTATTTTACGTCAGTCAGGAGCTACTGTACGGCTATTAGTGTGTGATGCTTTCTGTGTCCCTTCTACTGTAAGTTTTATTTTTTAGCTTAATTGTAGAAGAAATAATAACACTAAGAAATCCATGAGATTTTTTGGTATTTAAACTTTAATTTTAAATATTAAACATTAGCAATTTGAACACATTATAGTATCTTTTTTCCTTTTTTTTTTCATTTTTTTGCTTCTACTGTAGTAAATTTTCTATCTTTTTAAAGCAATTATTAAACATGATTTTATTAAAATGGTTTTTGATTTAAAGCATTCTTAAAACAGTTATTCCCTTAATTTCCTTTCTCTTATTTTTTCCGAATATTTTGAAATCATGAATTTGATTTTTGCTTGCAGGTGTCTCCCTCGTTCATAGGTCAGGCTAGTAATGAGACGCAAGCTGTAGCCGGTGAAACTACCATTTCCAGTACTTTAAATGCTGATATTCAGGTCCCAGTAAACAGCTCCTTACCGCATTCATTCAAATCACAGCCACCAGACATTGGAGCTTCCGAAACAATCAGAACTCTAGCTTCCATTTCGGCTGATACTCCTTTGGCAGCTTCTTCTCCAATTCCACCTATTTCTTTATCTTCTGCTGTGGTTAATATTCTTTTAACTCACTCATTAATTTTTTTAACTTTAAATATCGAAATATTGGTTAGTAACTTGAGCAATAGATCAAATTTTGATCAAAAATGGAATGTGCAGTTAATAGATGTTAATTCAACGAGCTATTATTATTGGCAATAGTTTAAAAATTTCTAACTTTTTTTTATTTAAAAGTTCACACAGTGGTGAAAAAAAGTGTAGAATGAAAGGAGAGAAGGCAGCATTTATAGAATTATGTGCAAATGTGGATTGATATTATTCAATAAAATTAAATAATATGCAGTTAATTGGGTTTTTTTGTTCTAAATTTGGGATTTTTTCTTTTATTTTTTTTTTCTAAATTTATTCTAACAGTCGGATTGTTAGATAAAAATGAAAGAAAAAAGAAGAAAGAATATCTCAAAAAGGCCTAGAGAATTTAAGAAATTTTAAAGAAGATAGGAAAGAGATTTCGCACATCCTTTAAATGACCTATAGACAGCTCCATGATTTTCCAATCAAATAGTTTTAATAAGAACAATACTTATTACATTAATTCAGTTTTTACTTTCCATTTTCATTTGTAGATATTAGATAAAGTTAATACTATAAGTCTATCATGTATTTTGATTCATTTTGATTTTTAGGCGCCTTCATCAACGTCAAGTTTACCACAACCGTTATCTCCATTTTCATCATCGAATACGACTACATTTTCTACATCAAGCCTTCGTCCTGCAGTACCTCCTCCGATCGCACCGAAGCCGAGGATCATTCCAAACCAGGTAATAAAAGTGTTTTTGTTTTATTTTACTTTTTTTAAAATAAGAATATCTATAATTTTTCATCGGCTATAAGATTTTCTGATTTTCATGATGCTTTTGCCGTTTAACTAGAGTAGAATGCGTACAGTCTACAATAGAATCCAAATTCTTATACAAATATTAGATTTAGTACACTCATCCAAATTCGCTGTTCTCTTATGCTGATGTTACTTGCTTATGATTGTTTTTTTTTTTTTTTTTTTTTTTTGCTATAATTCAAAAAGTGGCCTTTCCTATTTTCGAACGTTTGATTTCTTATATGCATTCCGGCTTTCTTTTTTTTTTTTTTGTTTTCAAATTTGATTTCGTTCCATTGCTCATTTTACTACAATTTTGAAAATTCTTCTAACATTTTCAAGGCTTTAATCCCAGATTTTTATGAGTTTCGTTTTCAAACTTTTTTAAAACTAAACTTGGTAATTAATGATGGGTTGAGTGCTCGTTGCTTCTTATTTTTTTGCTTTCCTGTTCATATTTTTCAGTATATATATTATTTATATAAATACATATATGCATATGTGTATATAAATGCACATATGTAAATATGGATCTGTAGACAATGTAGATATTAACATTATTATTAATGTTCTTAACAAATCAGAATTGCACTTGACAGTATCTATCAGAAATGGTGGTAATTGTAACAAAATTAACCAGAAACAGCAAAATCATAACATTCTGATTTTAGTTTTGCAATTTCTGGTAAACAGTATTTTTTAATAAGGTATGGGATTCTGTCCTCATGCAGGATGAAAGCAAACTTCGATCGTCTGTTTTTGTACAACCGGGCTAGCATAGCTTCAGGCCATTTAGTTTACATTTAAATTTGTTGAATTTTTTTAAAGTTAACGTTTGCCTTCAAGCAAAGATCCATGTAAATCTGTTGGAAGATAGATGGACTAGATAATTACTATAGATTAGAATAAGACAGTTTGTTTGGCCCTTCACCGGTTACTTCTTTTGTTAAGCATTTTTGTGCTTGAATAAAATGTCATCCTTTCTATTAGTAATTAATTAAATAAGTCTTAATATATTTTAAAAAAATATGTGATTTGAATTTTGGTAGAACTTAAATATATTTTTTCGTAGAATGGTAATGCAGTTGGTGCATCTTCACCGCTTACTTCTTTTGATGAACAATTAGAAAAACAAAAAGAACGCACAGTTTCATCAGCGCAGGTCGTTTTTTTCTCTGAAGAGTCTTGTTATATTTATCATATTTTCTCAAATTGCTGTTAGTGAAAGTTAAAGAATTTTTTGTGGGTATCTTTACGTCTTCTAAATCTTTTAAATCGTTGCTTTCAAATATATGAGTTTTGTAGAAGGGATTTTTTAAGGCAAAAATGAGATATTCTATTTTATCAATTTTTGAAACAATAAATCGATGAACAGCGTTATTCTGTCTAAAATGTTTCAAATTTTGACAAAAAAAAAAATCGAATAAAGAGAAAAATCATCTTTTTTCAGTCCTCATCTCCATCCACGTCGTCTTGGTCGTCGATTCCGAATCCCGAGCGGTTAGCGTTTTCGTCGAAATTAGAAAAATTCGAGCGCGAAATTGAAATTAAAAGGCCAGATGCTAACCCCACGACAAAATCCACCCTTCCTCCCGGTTAGCATTTTCAAATAAGATTTTTCTTTTCTTCGTTTTTAAAATGCGTTATATTGTTACCGCTGTTAACACATCACAGATGACGAAATGCACCAACAGAGCTTGAATCATCAATATAAAATTCAACTCTTCCAGTTAATAGCATGATTTTTCTATTGCTTATTGCTTGAAATTTTCTTTGCTTAAAAAGCTTTGCATGCTGTCTGAGATTATTTTTGAGTAAAGTCAAGAGCTTCATCTTCCAGACTTCTAGTTTTTGAATAAACGGAAGGAATCAATTATGGTTTGATTCGCAGAGTGGAAAAAAAGCATGGCACTATCTAATATATGTCTAATGTTTTTTAAATTATGATTCATCGCTTGCTCTTGTTCTTAAAATTACCATTCAAAGAATGCGGTTTTGGAGCAAAAAAAAAAAACTGAAAGAATTATTTGATGTTCAGTACTTCAGTAATCCCACTTTTAACAAAATCAAGAAGAGACTGTAGACTTGTAAGAGAAACGGAAATGTTAAGAAGTAGAATAAATTTGATAGTAAATGTAATTTTAAAATTGGGAAGCTCATTCTCAACAATAGATATGGATTTTAGATTATTTGCGGTTTATAAATCAAATTAAGTTTGATTTATAAACTGTAAGTAATTTAAAATAAGCAAAACTATTTTCAATTGAATTGGTAAACGTTTCAATTGGATAATAATTTTGTTTTTAAATATTGCCAAGTAAATTCCATTTTCGTTTAAATTTCTAGAAAATATTAGAAAAATTTCAGTCCTACAGGATGCCTGCGTATAATGTAAAACGATCATGGCCATCAACTTATATTGCTGTGGTATCCATTGGAATACTGTTTCTGTAATTTATTTTTGATATTATAATTTTTGTTTATTTGTAGCCATATTCACTTATCTTTCCATGGTTTTTATTATTATTTTAACTATCTTCAGTTTCAAGTCTGAAAATATTTTTAAAAATATTTTCAAAAACAGATAAAAAACTATATAAATACTTCCCGAAAAAATTCCCTCAAACACATTTGTCATTCAGCAAATTATAATATAAAATTTGAGAGAATTAAATATTTTGTAAGGAATTTTATTAAGTTTTTTCGAAGTTCCTTAGAAATTGTTTTTTGGAAACAATAACAAGACAATTTGACTGAATGAAATTCAATTGATTTATGCAGATATTCGAAGAATTGCGATATAAAACGATTCACTACTTTCATACCTGTTTTCCAAGAATTCTTTCTCCTCCATCCATTGTTTGTTCTTTTTTTATTTATAATTTCATATCTCTATGTAGATTTTCTGAATTTCCTTTGTTCGCAGTTAAGTTTGAGTGTTAAAACTTTTCTTAATTTCTTTTATTTGATTATTGTAGATAAGTCATTAGATTTTAAATTTGCAATTATCATAACCGAAACAATCACTTTACTTTCATTCCATCAGTTTTCAAATATTTTACATAGTGGTTAGATATACATACACAGATCTTAAATGGTAAAAACCTTTTATAAATTCTTTTCGTTGCATGTAACTTGTTTTCTAATTTTCATTGTAATTTTGAAGTCTTGTATTCTTTTAAGCGGCATTTTTCGGTCAAGTTTTACAAAAGTTTAAACATTAGAATAATTCTTGCTGCCTATTTTCTTTTTTTTTTTTTGAATCATTTCCTGAAACGGTTTAGAATTATAAGCTCTTTGTACATCAAACTTGACGCTTACTGACTTTCCAATAATGATTTTAAACATAATTATCATTGAAGTAATTACTGTAGATAGGAGAGAGAAGCACGATGGAGTTTAATGTTGGGAATGGAAAAAATTCTCGGCTTGAAATTTTCTAGAATTTGCATGGTAATTATTGAATTGCTATTATTTTAATAAAAGATTTAGATTCAAAATGATAAAAAAATATATTTAACTCATTTACTGTGAAAAAAATGATAAAGAGATTAAACAGTTGGAAATAATTCTTATCTAAAATAGTGAATAATTAAAAATAAAGATTGTCATGCTCCTGCGTTCACTTTCACTAATGTTTGCATGATTTTGATTTAGCTTGCTGTTGCTATCATTTTGTTCGTCCTCTTTTCAGTCGTTCTAGAATTTTGTCATTTTAATAATTTATTGAATGTATTACAACATTCTCGCTTGATATTACCACATTGTTATTGTTTTTGTGATCATTTTGTGATGCTTAATGATTGTTATAAAATTTTCTTTTCAGTTAAGATAAAACTTTCAATTCATTTAATTTTTCATCTTACAATTCTTGATTAAAGTAATTGTTGAACTAATTGCGAAGATAGAAAGGAACCTGTAATTTGATATTTTCTCGAAGTTTGAAAGCAGAGAATAAAAACAGAACTCGGATGTTTCATTAGAGTTCTGAACATGTTGGGCTTAACTGATGAAATGAAATATATAGTTTTTGTCATACAATCCAAAAAAAAAAATTTATATTTGACAACAAACCCCTTACCTTTTTTTTTTCACTCTGGTTTTGAAAAGAATTGATAAATTTCAAAGTTTAATTGAGAAAATCATTTATTTTTAACATACTAATTTCAGCGAAAAAACCTTTACTAAATGCGGACGAAATTCGGAAGATGAAAGAAGAAGAAACTAGAAAGGTAGCGAGTGGATCAGCACGAATTTCTTTCAGTCCGGCAGATGATGGGCTTGATTGTTCATTCGAGCATATTCTTAATAACAGGTTTTTTTTTTCGTAATTTTTTTCGATTCTAATAAAAAAGATGTAAAATTTTGTCCCAGTTATATCCGATTTTCTATTCTTAGTCTGAAACATGGGAGGATGTTTTGAAGAAATAGTTTTTTCGATGGGAATGCTAATAATTTCTGTTTTGAATTTTTTTATTGAATAAAATGCGTTTCCTATTGGAATCAACTAAGATTAAAGTGAAAAACTGACTGTTAGATCAAATTATCCTACCTGTTCTTTATTGTTCTCATCTTCATTTGATTCTTGTTCATACATACACGTCACATAGCTGCATAAAATACTAAGAATTATATTTTTAATTCGTTTTAGTCTGCAAATCGAGGTTGTTTTTAAGATTTGCAACTCATTTTTCTCAAGAAGAATTTTTGTAGCGCGGTACCTCGCACAATGCCAGCTGTAATACGCACAAAAAAAGCGGAAAATCGTTTGGCAGCATGTTCCCCATCTCCAATTTTGAGTGGTGAGCCGTTAAATTCGGTTGAGCAACGAGCTATGGAGCATCAAAAACGTCAGGAATGGCGGCAGGCTAGGTATATTACATTTATTATACTTTCTTCTGCTTCGAATAATGAAATCACTTGGCATAGCCAGTTTTTTAATGTATCTTTATCGGAAACAATTTTGTCAAATCTCACTGCAATTGTTAATATTGTAATTTTACTTAATTTGTGGCTTGTTGCGCTTAAAGTGTCTTGGAATGCGAAAGCATCTGTGTAGTTTTTTTCCAATTTTGCTCTTGCTGCAGGTTTAAATCTCTGGAAGCTGACTCAAAAGCAGCAGAAGAAGTTATGCAACAAGTTGAACAAATTAACAGTGTAAGCTTTTTTCGGAAGAGACTGAAGTTTGAAGTCCTATGCTTCTTTTTTTTTTTTTATTAAACAAATAAAATAGTTTTTGCTAAATACCGATTTATTTTTTCCCTTTTGCAGAGGCTGGCAAATATAACAGAGGAACATACTAACTCGTCTTTACCGATAAATGAGAAGATTTTGCAAAATGAAACTTCATTTGAACGAAATGAATATATCGATCCAATCACTGGTGCAGCCACTGTTTCACTTGTTGAAAAAAGCATCACTCAGAGAGAGGTAAACTAATCGATACAATTTTTATAAAAATTTTGTATCAGCATGATTTTGGATGAATATAAAATTTTCTCAATCGGATTTTGGATGAGTATTGAGTTTTTATTATTACAATTTCTGTTGTAATTCTTATTTTTAATGGACTATTTTATGGCAGTCAATCTCGTTTAATAGAACGGAATATTTTCTTCTGTCTTCTGATTTGGACTATGTGCTTTCTCTTGTTTTAAAATGATTCCACAATTTCAGTTTCTCTTCGAAGCTAAATAACAGAGAAACATTAAATTTTTTTATCATCTGATCTTATGCACATCTGCTTATGTGCTCCCTGAAATTGATTTTTAAAGCGACTCTCATTTTGCTAATAATATCTTATTCTTTGAACTTCTGGATTTGAAATTGAAATTATTAATTTAGTTACTAGAAAGCTTCAGAAAAACAATCGAGAATATTTATCCATTATTCCATATTGTTGATTACAAAACATATCAGCTAGAAATAGATGGATTCTTTTTATTTATTACGTAAATTGTGTTTCGATTTTTTTGCTTCTTTTTTTTCAGATAAACACATCTTCAACATTGATCAGCGATTTGAGTACTGAAATAGTCAATAATTCGAAGCAGTCCGCTGAAATAGATTTCGTTAATTAAAACTAATATGAAAACACGATTATTCTATAGCTATGCACCACAACTCACATGATCCAAGGAGTCACTGTTGTCCGGATCTATCTAAGTCACTTTCTGGATTTGCGCTTTTTATTGTTTGGAATATTCCAGATAATTAACATTTATTAGCAATTTTAACAATTTCATCGGCATTTATTAAAACATGCTTATCAGCAATATCGAACCGCACTTTTTTAGATCTTATTTCATTGCAATTAATATCGAAATCAGTGTAAAAAACTTTGATTTTTTTATTTTTCTATTGTTTTTGAAATTTATGTAACCGTAATAATGACGGATTTAATATTTTTACGAAGTTATTTTCGCTTTTATTTAATATTTTATTATGTCTGAATCTTTACTGCTGTCTAATCCAGAAGATTTCTGCATAAGAAATAAGCTGGCATTAAATATATTTTTATGAAGGTAAAGATTTTGTAGTTAGCTTTTAAAAAATAAAATTCAAAAGAAAAAATGATCACGAGCATTTTTCTGATATTGCTGCTTTAGTTATATGAGATTTAGACAGTAGCAAAAGTTGCTTTTTATATTTTAAAAATTTGTATGCAAATGCCTCACTGTAATGGAAAAGCTGTATCATTCAGCTAAAAGTGCCTCGTCTCAGTAATGTATTTCTGTATAATTTGATATTTTTTTTTTTGTCACTTGTCGATTAAAAAGTAGTTGCTTACTTCTTCAAAAAAGAAAAACTCATTTCCCCAAACTTTTTAGTTTAATTCAACTCAGAAATTTAATATCAAGACTGTCTTCCTGTAATCATCACTTATGTATAATGCGAAATGATGTATTTGAGACACTGGTTTCGTTTCATTTTTAACTAAACTTTAGCAGGTGAAGTTTTCGATTTCCCACAAAACAGATAAAACATTCAAAGATAAATTATCACTGCGAAAGAACGAAATCTGAATGTATCTGTTGTTCAAAGAACTGTGTTTAATCTGCTTGTGATTAACATTTTGTGTACAATTTATTATTGAATTTGTTATGTAATACCTGCAAAGTGAATATTGCTGCTTCCATTTTTAGAAGAAGGAATTTAAATTTAAATGTTTTAGTCATTTATCTTTTAAGAATAAATAAATGTGCCAACTGATAATCAAATTGATGAATTACCCATTAAATTACTGTGTTCATCATAAGCTTATTTACTCTTTTGAAGTTCAATTCAGTGATTCCATGATTTTATATCAGTTGTCATTCCGGTTGTGAAAATTATCGATTAATTGGATTGTGATTGTATTTCTTTGTTTTCGTTGTTTATGTAATGATTAAGTGCAACCCGAAATTCCATTCATTTTAATTTTATATTATTTTGTAAATCGTTATAATTTCAAAGTGATATTTATTATTTTGTTATTGTTACAATTATTTTTACTGCAACGAATAAAGAATGATATTCATCACCTACTTGATTTGTGTCTGTAGTGATATACTTGATATAGGTCACTCCTAAGTTTGATTATTTCGGTTTGCTAAATACACATGATTTTCTAACCATTGGCTGAGTGATAATGAAGATTCACTAATGTTAACTTTTCTTATATGAGGAAGGATTGGCCTTTTAATATCTGTAATTGCAGTTTTTTCCGAAAATTGATGAAGATTTCAAGCTTCCATCTTAAGTTTTTCACCATCATTCGTTTGATTCCAACGTATACGTGAAAAACACAGTTTTCCAGATTGCATTTCGAATTGCAAGACACTGATTCTATGCTGTTGAGAATGAAAAAGCTGTTTAAAGTTGCCATTTCAGGATTTGCTAATTTACTGTAGAAATAACTGCAAGATGATGTAAAAAATCCGAGCTTTAGATAGTTTTTTGGTTTTTTTTGAGGAGGATCATTCTTGGGAATTCATCATATTGAAAGGAGGGAGGTTTTCATTCAAAACCAAGAAATAAGTTTTTTGCTTCCAGAAATTGGATTATTTATAAAAGTTGTTTTATGAAAGTATCAGAATGAATTTAGCTTCCAACGGAAATATATTATTTCTCAGAAACTGTAATCTGAGCAATTTCTTTTGTTGAAATTATATTTTTAAACGTTTTTTAGCTAACACGTATGTCAAGATTCGGGATATTTCAGCAGAATCAAAGCTCATAACATGCATACAAATTCTCATCGAAAATTACACTCGTACGTGCAACGCGTCCGAAATAAAATTCTGATAGACATTTAAGTCCTGTTGTCCTTATTCTGATTCTAAGCATAATCACAACGTCATTATATTCATTTATCAGACATTGATTGCCGCAATTCATTCATAACAATTGTTAGAGATTAGAAAAAAGTGTTATAGGTAAATGATATTAACATTGAACACTATTTCATACTCAGTTCGTGATTGAGAGATGATTCAAATGATATTTCTTGTGTACCAGCAGAAGTTATCAAAAGCGTTTTCAAATTTGTGCGATTGGATATCATGGGATAAAAGAAAATTTAATGAAGAAGCACTGCTAAATTCAACAAAAATTGTCGAGTTTTTCCATTATTTTCATTATTTTTTTCTCTGAAATTTAGGAAAGAACGACATAGAAAGCAAAGCTAGTTTGATATAGTAAATGAAACGAATGCTATCGGTAGGTTATTATTTCTTTATCATAATACTGTGGAATTTCATAATGAAAAAAAATGAAAATTCTTAGTTTTTTTGCAAATAAATCTTTCCAGCAGTTTATCTGAACTACTGACCGATATATCAAACTATCACACTGTCATCTTTCTAGGAATGATTTTGTACACTGAACGTTATCTGTTAGATTATATTTTGTATTTAATATTTTCCTAATATTATAAGTGTATATGAGTAATTATAAATATTAATTTACTAATTTTTGGTTATTTAGAGTTAAAATCAAGCAATCAAAAGTTTGTTGCATACCTAATGATCACTTCTGTGCTTGTTTGCTGATATGGATTATGCAAAATGATATTATCAGAAAGATTCTGCCTGGATTCAGATTTACCTGATTAGCTGATTTTCTTGATTCTTTCTTTTTTTTCTAGGTCGTTAAATCCTCTGCGGTGTGATTTCAATTATTTTTAAATGCAGTTAGACACTTCTCAACAATCGAACTACTCGATACTTATTCCCAGCATAATGCTGCTAATTAATTACTTGTAGTATTATATTATCAAGGAATCACTTTTTTGTATCAGTTTTCGAAGCGATACCACGCATTTATATAACTATCTGCCGGATGCTATAATAAAGAGTAAATTTAAAAAATGATGTTACTGTAATATTGATGGGAATATTGTGAATACAGTTACAAGTTTTAATGGTAAAATTAATAATTTAATTATGATTTAACTAATGATAATTTATTAAACGTCGTGTTTGTTGCTGATATAGAAAATGGTAGTGGATTGATTCATTTCTGAATCGTCTTGAATAGGAGGGAATAATATTGATGCTTTTTAAATTCATGCATTCAAGAGAAGGAAATATTCGTTTGCTTAATGTAATTTGTGTCACCGTATGTTGCCATACATGGCACATTGTAGATGAGACGTTAATGTTGTAATTTTTGGTTTATTATTGCATTTCTGCAGCAGTCGTGCAGCGATAGACCAGCTGTCGTGCATTTTACTGCTATATTCATCGATGCAAGCATGTTTTAGCGCACTGTCACCTTTATGGTATCATCCTGTGTTAATTGTTGTCATCCGTTGCTCCATAGCTACCATTAAAACAACGAATTGTTTGCTGCTTGCATGCATGCATCCTTCCTCTCTGCATGCATCTTGCCCTAGTGCAACCTTGCTTTCAGTGTTATTGCCTATCATTAGTTTATGCATATTTACGCCTGTTTCGACTGCATTCACCTTACTGCAGTAGCATCTCAAAGTTTAATCGGAATGCTCTGAACGAGGGCAAGAGAAATGACAAGAGAAGAGGATAATATCATCTTTATCAGATATTTGGAGTGATATTTGCGGAATTTCCCTTGTTTCTAGTCATATGTCACTTTTCGTCACATTACTTTAATGTTAGAATGTGTAGGACAACTTCTATTTCATGTTAAAATAGTTCATAAATTTCAAAAATTTATAAATTTCGAAATTTATAATTTTATAAATTTAAGAATTTACAAATTTATAAAATTTTGTCTTAGACTTGGATTATTAGATCTACTAGTGCTGGTTTCATTCATCAAGTTTCTTATTTATCGACTCATCACGCTTTGTCACATTTATAATGATAACAAACTTATAATATTATTATGAACTGATAACTATTTTATAATACTATCAATGAATTGAATCAAATTGGATTTACATATGGATGAAGATTCTGATAATTGTTTGAGATAAATTCTGATAATCCTATCCTGATAACTGTTTGGGATAAAAATATAAGTATAATGATCTGAAATGGAATATAAATGTGTTTGCATGACATATTCTCCGCCATTAGCATCTTCCTCATGAACAGATCTTGAATAATTTATTAATATCCTTCATTTTTACATCTCTACCTTATCAATCATCACATTAGTTGCACGCAAATTCCTTCTACATTCTTTAAACGATTCAAGCATACAAATCAGTCTGTTGAAAAAAAATTTCAGATGCAACATATCGAAGATTCTGTCTGCAGAATGGAAAAAACTTGAAGCAATATTTCTAATACATTTACTTTCTATATTTTACAATGATTCTTGCATTTATTCAAAAACAAAAAAAGTCGCATTGATCTTTTAACATATTTAATGCAAATTTTCATATACATTTTGGAAATTATACCTGGAAATTGCTCTGATATTTCAAAGAAATTAACAGTTTGTCCAGCAATTTTTAAGAAATAAATTTTTGCGGAATAAATATTTCCAGGATACAAAAGAGAACATTGGAAGGGATTGTCGCATTACTCGAGAAATGAAAATGAAATGAGTGAGGCATCTGAAAGATGAAAAGCATATAATATTACTTATTTATTTGAATTCACCAAACGTTTAACCGGTTACTAAATGATTTCCAAATTGGTATTGTATAAAGTTTCATTTTTAGTAAAGTTATTGTAACAAACTTATGGATAATTCACTTCTTCTATTATTTGTTGAGTACTCCATAAAGAATAATAGGCATTTATTTGAATAGGTTCTCAAAATTAAAGATCATTAACAACTTGGCTTATTTCATTTGTTGAATGATTAATTGAGAAGTTTGATTTTCAAGCTTGGATAATCTTATTAGCTAAATTTACTTATTTCCTTCAAATTGGCATAATTGAAGTCAACGATTTGTAAAACAAAGTTTTATCGGGATTCAATATGGCAATAAAAGCAGAGATTTTTAATTACATGGTTAGTCATTGAATTCATCTGCTATCTGCTGGTCAGTTGGTCAGTCAGTGAAATTTAAATATAAAAACAGAAAATTTTTCGAGCCAGTAGTTTTTCAGGCTAATATTGCATGCATTAAACATTTCAAATCAAGAGAAAAAATTGGCGCTAAAATTAAAAGAAACAAAACAATAATTGATGGCAAAAAGAAATTTAAAAAGTATAAATATACAACAAAATTATTCTAATTTAATAGAAATGACTTTGATACTGGCTGATTTTGCTATCAGTCACATCAATAAGCAAAACGATGTCACATACCGTACTTCTGATGTCGCATACCGTACTTCTGAATCGTGAGAGTTAGGACGAAATTCCAATCAAGTTTTAAAAAAAATTGTTGAAATAATTCGAGAAATCTGAGGCATTGAAATGCTGTAGAAGGAAGGAAAGGAGGAGCAAACGCGTTGCTAGTACTACGGTGGTTTGCACTTGCATGCGGATTTGCTGATTTTTGATTCTATAAGCTACTGCGCACTTCATTTCTCTAATGCATCATCATGTCGTTCATTAGTGATACTGCAGCTGCAGCTGCAGTGTAGTTTACTCTAAACTGCTCTCTGAGCCTCTATTTTATCGGATTCATTCACCTTATCTGGAAAGAGAACTGACTTAAGCCAAGTTGATTCATCTCCAACCATTAAGCTTTTAATTCGCGCCTTCTTGTAGTTTGAGTGCTGCTGCTACTGCTGCAGGTTGGGATGGCATTGTTCGGGAAATGATGAGATCCCAGTGTTCCTGGCTAAGCAATATACAGATTGAGGCCAAGCAGACGAACCAAGAAAGACCAGACTTTCAAGAAGGAACTCCGCCCTTGCCTTCTTCTTGAACGTTAGCACCCATAGCACTATCGTCATCCATCTACCATTAGCGACAGCAGACAAACCTTTTTTCAACTCTCAGGTTTCATCGACTACTGACATACTTGGGCAAAATCGAAGAATTCAGATTTCGGGATTCAGTTTGAGTCCTAAGCAGAACTTTCCATCCTTATGTCAGGAACTATACCGGATACCTACCCGTTGCCTAATCATCAACAACCAGGTACGTTCACCATTTCTGCTCGTCGAAACTCCTCTCTAAAATCCATTTACAACTGTAGATGTTGATGTCAATTAACATACCTCTCTTTCCATGTCGCTCGTCATCAGTATCAGATGGTAGATACTGTAACTGCTAAAATCTAGTAGAATTTTTTTGATAAAACTATTATCAAAGAAAATAATTGACAAAAAATATGTAAATGTGATGCACATTGTTATTCTTGACAACAAAGAACGTAAGATTCATGATAATGGACCTTCTCTGCATATTTTTTCATTTTCAAAAGTCTTTAAATTCCTGGAACTAAGATAATGTTTCTTATATTCTACTCAACGAAAATTGGTTCATTTTTTATAATAAACGGCGTGTTAAGAGTTCTACTGAATAATTGGGGGTCAAAAGACCAAGGATTGATGAATATTCCATGATATCAACATCTTAATTTTTTGGAAAAGCTATGCTGTTCTTCAATCATTGACCGTATTTCTGCAACAAAATCTTCTTCTTACGAGATTTTCTTGACAGAACAACTTCATCTCTCTCGATGATTCGACGTGTTCGTTTCCTCGGCAACAATAATTCTTCCCATCAGTGCCTTCTCCTTTCAATTAATCTCAGACTTCATAATCTCTACATGATCCAGATGAAACCTTCTAAATCAGACGGCTTAATTCTCTTTTGTCTTTGCTTATAAATACTGCCCATACTGCTGCATTACTACTTCCAGTATCAGACCTTTTAGAAATTATCGATTCGATTGGCTTCTACAAGATTTTTAGGCTAGAAGAAAAACAGTGCATTTTTTGTGATTCTATGCAGTGATTGGAGATTTCTGGATTTGATTTTCAGAATGGATTTTTCTGGATTTGTTTTCTACTTTTCTTACCCTTCCATTCTCCATATAAGTTAAAACATATAGTTAAAACATATAGCCAGTTCTTGCAGTCCTACTTTTTGAAATAATATATTGTTCAGGCATTAGATTATGAGCTGCAAGCAGCTTTTTACCAAAAAACCGATTTAGCACCACATTGCAAGTATTTCTGCATCAGAATTTCTTTGTCAAATTCTTTGAAAAATTCATTAAAATGCAATTTCAAGAGTAAACGGATTTGTTTTTCTGAAAGAAACGATTAAAAAATGTTTTATATTAATTTCTATTTTATAGAAATTTTATATAAATCATGAGAAAATTTGTAATTCAAGTTTAGAACTGTAGACGGCAAATTTTCATTTCTTCTTTTTCTCTTCTTTTCCATTTTGAATAAATAAGTGCTTCTTGTATGATTTACAATTTTACATAGACAGTAGTAAATAATCAATTATCAATGTAAATTATCAACTGAGTAAAAGATGGCCAAGCGAGAGCACTTCTGCCAGCTGTTAAGTGGTCGTGGCTTGGTTACATATTGTTCTGCTTACATTGGTTTTTCCTTCATTCGATCACATCAAATATAAAAACAAATGAATAAGTTCCTTCTCTTCCTGAAAACTATTTGGTCTTTTACCTAACATCCTTCGGCCTTTTTTTGACAATTTTTGGCTTTTTATTTGGCATTTTTTGGTCTTTTATTTGAACACATAGAACCACTTGGCCTTTTATTTGACAGTAACGAAAAGTAAACATTGAAGAAAATTCAGTTTTAAAATAGAGGAGACAGTTTATATAAATTGTGAATTGAAATCTATGAATTCTTTTTTCTTCACTATAAGTTTAAAAATTCATACCGAGTAAATTCCTGTAGTTACGTTTTGCAGAACATTCTAACTGTATCTTTACAGCGTCAAGATCCGATGAGTCTTTCATAATTTCGATGAATTATTGTTGCATTATCTTGATTATCACTTTGCTGCTTTCCATGATAATCTTATTTTGGAAAATGTCCTACAATTCTAAATTATCATAACAACATCGGTAAGAAGCTATCAAAAAAGTCTTTCAATAAACTAATCAATAGTAGTAAAAATATTTGCGCAGAATTATTAAAAATTAAGAATCATCCGTTTAATTTTAATTTTCTACTTCTTCAAAGATTTCATTGTAATCTTTGCCTGTTAGAAAACTTTTAGAAAAAGTTTGTTTTACTTGTTTTTTTCTTTTTTTAAGGAAAGCTGTATTGGTTTTCACTTTATTGTTAACACTAAGAACTTTAAAATGGAAATATTAATTAAAGCAATAAAAAATTTAGTTTCTAAATGTTATCCAGAGTTAAAGTGTTGTTATAATGAAGAACAGAAATGAAAAAAAAATAAAAAAAGAGGACTTTCAAAATCTTTACGCGCAGTATTTTAATTACTATAATGTCATCGAACTGTTTTGTCCTGCCGATGATTTTTTGATTTTCGAACTTTATCAGAATTAAAAAAATGTGAAAATTTCTTAAGCTTTATCTTTTACTGACGTAAGTTTCACAATATCTAGCATTTCAGATTTTATAAATGTTTGTGTTGCGAATATTTGATTTAGAACAAATAATTGCAGTAATTTGGGTGGAATTAAAAACTATTAGAGTTAATTTGATTGAAGAAATCACACAACGCTTTTTAACATTCTATTGGCAGCTAAAAGCTCGTTGTAATAAAATTATTTTAAACGTTTTGGTTTCAAAGAAAGCTTTTATAATCAACCGTTTAGTATATATATTTCACAAAAGAATTGCTTTTAAATTTGAAAGCTTTTTTACGACCAGGATTGTGTGATTGCATTTGTTCTGTCCAGAAAATGTCTCTCTCAAGTTTCGAGTAAACGACCTTTTTCTTCAAAATTTTTTGCATTCAAATTAACTTATATCATTAATTTGTAAAAAATATACCAGAAGTTATGAATAAAATTATTGTGGTGATTATATATGTATAATTGCATCTGTATCAGCATTGATAAGTTGCAGATCGTGAACAAGCTACTGCAGTATGTTTTTTTAACGAAACTTTTGTTTTTTTATAGCAATTCCATTTAGTTCTTCTCTTTAAACACCAACTTTCCTGCTTAGTTTTCTCTCCAAGTTCCTTAATTTCTATATCTTTTGTTAAACAAGTGAACGAAAAATTAACATTTAAAAAGTTATAGCCACATTCGTAAGAGACAAGTATTCGACTTGGTTTAAACACTTTATTGGAATACTGTCATGAAATATATCGATTACAGAATTCAGAATTTTTTTAAAAAACTCAAGTCGTAAGAATCACAAAATGTAATGATCTACAATTTTACCAGTACATTTTCAACGAAATATCAATCACCATTAACTGTATTGGAATTTATGGTATTATGTAAATTAATCAATTAGGATAACGAGAATTTTCGACTTACTAAGAGATTTGACAATTACTGGGAGAAAATTTAAAGATCGCAAATTCCAATTTAAAATTGAATCCATGTAAAAGTTCATCTTTCCATTTGTGTGAGGAAAAAAAGAAAATATCAAAACTCCCAAGTGATTTGAGAGAGAGCAGCTTGGTTTATAGGGATGTTAAAAGCATTCGACAGGGATTAGCCTTACCTTATATGCCTATGTCTTTCACTTAGCAACAATACCGTAATCTTTTTATAGTCCATCATTTTAGTGTTAAATTTAATGATCCGGATGATGGACCATTAACAGCCAACTTTATGAGAAGCTGACATGTGACAGAAATTTCGTCCTTAAATTTAAACATTTGTTCAATTAGCTAAAATTTTCCATTAAGCACATGAAAAGATGAAAACTCTGAAACTTTATGGGTAGAAAATTCACATTTATCGAATCTAAAAACTAAGTTTTTTGGAGAAAAGTCCGGATTTTCAAAAAAAAAAAAAAAAAAAAAAAAAACAGCTATGCGGAAATTTGAAAAAAAAAAGGAACATTAATCATAAACTATAAATAAAAAAGACTGTTCCTTTATCAATTCAAAACATTTAAAGAGAGAATTGTTCTAAAAACTGTCATCTTTTTCATTAAATTCTAGTTGTCGTTTATCATGAAAAATGACGTAAACATTATCTTCTCAGAATTTTGTTAAGGATAGAAACAGCGAATATAAAATTTTCTAGATTATTGTAAAACATAAAATTCCGATTTTCGAAATCTGATCAAATTGCTAATAAAATAAAATAAAATATTGTACATATAAGCGTAGCAGCAAAAGCAGAAATTAAATAACATGTATTGAAATTTTATGAATAATTGATAGATATTTCGTGCATCAGACTGATATTTCCATTCGCCATTCTTCGCGACAAACAGATGCATCTCTGTCGCATTGTCATGTCATCAAATCCCATTTTATCACATTCTCAATGTGATGGATCGATGGAATGATTTCTACTCCTTCATTCCCCACATTTCTCAATGATCGAGCTAAAAATCAATTGCTGCTCTTCATCAAACCAAAATTTCTCTCAAACTCTTCAACTCTCTTCGATTTCATTTTACATCAAAATGAAATAAAATAAATTCAATTATATCCTTTTAATTTTCATTATGTCCAATGAAAATCTCAAATTTCATCATCTTATGATTTGACATTTCCTTATCATTTCAACAGGTCTATCAGATGGAAAGTCTGCTCTTTAACATTAAAAAAATAATTCATTCTTTCTTCTTTAAAAAATTTTGTTGTAATTAAGTAATTTAAATATTGAAATTATTACAATTAATGTATCACAAATTATTACAAGTAATTATTACAGAACTTATCCTTTCAAAAGAAACACAAAAAATGTATTTTGAAATTCAATTCGAATATTTCAGAGTCATCACATGTATAACTTCTCATGATTGTAAAAAAAAACATCGTAATTCTCGCATTAAAATATTTTTGAATTAAGGACAAACGCAAATATTTGGCCATAATAAATTGTAAAGCCTTTCATCTTTTCTCCTCTTTGGTTCCACGACTAATTAATGGCTAATTAATTATTTACTTTATTGGACATTAAAACTATTCTGCGCTAAATTGCAGAGATCGTGAATGCTGCAGTTCCATGCATGATACATCACAAGACTTACTGTAATAATGCAATTCAATCTTGTGAAATTTAATGAAGTGCCAGAGAAATTTAATTGATAAAGTCAAATTAAGGGACCGCAATTGCACAGAACAGCATCGGTAATAGGAGTGGGACAGTGTATCTATGCAATAAATGTGACGAGCCAATTCGAGATCGATTCGTTTTGAAAGTGCTCGATCGCTCATTCCATTCGCATTGCCTGCGATGTGCTCATTGCGAACAACTTCTTGCATCGAAGTGCTATCTAAAAGGTGGACAACCGTATTGCAAGGATCATTTTTACAAGTATTTCATTTCAATATTTATTTCAAATATCAATCGATCGTTTAGATAAGATGAAGCAAGCATGCGATAGCAAATAATTAAGCTAATTAGTGCATGCATTTAATTGCAACGGTCATTGACGCCTCTTTGGATGTGCGACGATGATAAATAATCGTGATGATCTTCACAATATTTTTGTTATGAATAAACTTTGATTAAATTGAAATATAGTCACTAATAGAAATAATGTATTCCGTTTTACATCTTCAAAACAGGCTTAACGTCAAAAAATTTTTATTGTAAATTTGGAGTAAATCTCAATTTTCATAGTTCTTTTTTTCTGGAAAAATAATTTGCTATAATTAATTCCAGACGATTTGGTACAAAATGTTCGATGTGTGATGAAGGAATCTGTCCGGATATGGTTGTAAGGCGAGCTAATGAACATGTTTATCATGTATCCTGTTTTCAGTGTATCATTTGCAAACGTGAACTTCGAACTGGTGAAGAGTTTTATTTAATACCAACTGACGGACGTTTGGTTTGCAAATCTGATTATGAAATGGCCAAAACCAAAGGTTATTTTCTTGAATTCTTTAATTCTGAAAGAAGTTTTAAGATCCATTACTGATTACATTTAGAATGAATTTCGATAGAAAAAATGTGGTCCTTTGAAGAACTTTCTGTTATAAAATCGGTCTATCGATTACCAAGATATCAAGAGTACATTAAATCAGTTTTCAGCAATAAAGAGGTGTAGTTTTCTTTTAACTCGACAAAATTTTCTGCAGAAACGGATAGCGATTCGAATACAAAACGGCCGAGAACTACAATATCAGCAAAAAGTTTGGAAACATTGAAGCAAGCTTACCAGGCAAGTTCAAAACCGGCAAGGCATGTCCGAGAACAATTGGCTGCTGACACTGGTCTTGATATGAGAGTTGTCCAGGTTCACTCCTCAAGTTTTAATTACATTCATTCCCATTACTTCTCAGTACTTTGCCAACTGTGACTGTACATTTCAAGTTATACAACGCTTAAATCATATGTTTATTCAGTCACAACTTTTAAGAAACTATTTGTTACGAATTGTAACTAATTATTTAACATTTTACTAAGCTCATATTTTATTTTTAACTTTTTCATGCAGAAAAATTGAACCGCTGCAGTCATTAAAAGTAAATTTACAAAACTGACAAATTCTCAAAACTTTCCGGGGCTCCTATGCAACTTTTTTGACTGATAGAGAATTAGAAGTAAAGGTTAAATGAAGTTTCACAATCTTTTCTTCTATTTTTATGCTATTTTATGCCATTTTTTGTTCTCCTGGTCAAATTTATACTTAAAAAAGTTGCTTCATTGGTAGATACATTATTTTCCAGGTTTGGTTCCAAAATCGTCGAGCAAAAGAAAAACGACTGAGAAAAGATGTTGGACGTCAATGGGGAACATACGGTGTACCTAAAAGCTTGGATAGCGGTAGTGCATCGCCCAACGATAGCATTTGTGAAAGTCCTATTTATGGTAGGAATTTTCTATTCTCGGGATTTGATGACAGAATTGATTTATTTGCATATGCATACTGTATCCTAATTTGATCTCTCTCAAATTTAAAAAAAAAAAAATTTTTTTTTGAATTTATAGTAACTTTATTGCAAGAGAAATTCCAAAACTTTCTTTTTTGATTAATCTTGTAGGAGCGGGAAGATATTTGGATAAATCTCTGGATATTGATGGCAATTTGGATGTTGGATATGGTAGTCTGTGCAATTATTTTGCATCACATAATTTTATTATAACTAAGTTTTGAGCAAAAACAGAATGCTGTAATGGAAAAGACAATCCGTACGAATACTTGCACGCATTTTTAAACATGCAAATTTTTCGGTATATAAAAAAAAACGAGAATATTTAGAAATCAATACATATATTCATGTTTTCTTCCGAATTTCTGCATAAGCTGCACAAATTCGTTTCTTATAATAATTAGGCAAATTTTCGACCATCTAAGACTTTAAAATATCAACGTCACAAAAGGAGCGATTATTCTTTAGTGGGATTAAAAACCGGCGATCAAATTCAAAATAACTAAATAACAAAATAATTGCTTTGCAATCATTCCATTTCAAATTACTCGAAATTCTACTCATTTCAATATTTTACTGCTTGACTTTGATAAGAAGTTAATAAATATTTTGCAGAAGTGGATGGCAGTGATTATAATTGTGGAATGGATGGAATATTGGCACCAGCTGGTTCATTACTTGGTCTTGATGCTTCAGCCAAAAGCCAACTTGAGCATCAGCAACAAAACTTGCTCTTCATGCAAATACAGTCTAGTCCGACCAATGATAACAACACAAATCTCGAGTCGCAGTTCACGTGATAGTATTTCTGATATCAACTATCATTCTTGTCAGCAGTTAACTGCCTACTATTTGATATCAAACTATCAGTGTACGGTTATATGGAGTATAAAGCTTTAAATGGATTGACTTATGACAATTTTCTTCACCTGAAACACTATTGAGCGGATCGATTGATTTTGTAGGTTTCTTGATTTGACCCTTCTTTTATATTATCATAGTGAATATTTTATAGAAGCAGATAGCTACTAATACTACTACTAAATCGAGTGAACAAGTTCTCATTCTTGTATTTATTTGAAAAGAAACAGCCAGGATTTTTATTTAAAACTTGAGCTGTCGGGATATTCAGCTTTATTTGAAGCAAGGCTGCTATATTTCAAGAATTTTTTTAAGATGACACTATTCAAGCATGACTGGTCATAAACACAACTGGAGGAAAGGAATGTTAGTTAAAATAGCCAGTTCTGATAATTCTAATAATCTTGCAAAGATCATACAAATATGAAAAGAATATTATCACTTGTGAAGGAATGATAATCAACTTTGATAATAAATTTTCATGGATTTGTGATAAATATGCTGTACATATGTTCGTCCGTCCTATCCTACGCAATGCTCTCTCGTTTCTACAAAGAAGCAATTCGTCTTATCAGTAATTACCTGAACATGGACCTAGTAATGATAATGACTTATCAATGAAGTAAGCAATGCTTCCACAAGTCTGAACAAATTGCATTAGAACATGGATGGTAATTTCTTCTCTGTAATATCATTGGGATGAAGAATTATGCTACAAGATTCTTATGGAAAATGATGACCTCTTTTCAACTTTACTTCAATTCACCTTTTCTCTGATTATTTTTGTTGACATTTTCAACCACAGAGCTAATTAATAAATTGTAAGCTTATATTTTAATGGTTTAATTATTATTAAACTAGTTATCTCTGTAATATGAAGATTTTTACACCAAGAAACATCATTATGGATGACTCTTCCATTATCATTTATCTATCTCTGATTATATTCATCTTCACTTTTAATAAAAATCAACATCATGTAATTAAAACATATTTCTTAATTAACGACTAGGAATAAAATGGGTAATACTGTGCTCAAAAAGATTCAAAGATGAATGATCGTTAATGCCGCCAAAGTCAAATGGATTAGAAAGAACATACTGGATTTCGTGCTCTTGGGGCCTGAAACGGTACGAAATTCAAACCACATCTCTTAAACAGAATTCAAATCACATTTCCTAAACGGTACAAAATTCAAAAAACAAAATGGCTTACTTGCGAATTCCTCACGTAAGCACCAAAGATCAATTGAAATGGATGTTACATCTCTCACATGTAAAATACATACGGATTGCTTACCTGTACCTATTTATCACTCTGCATGCTTCTCGTTCTGCATAACTTAGAACCAACGGAAATATCGGGAAGAATTACTGATAAGGCTCAGATTGGAGTGATCGATCTGCTAGCGGTGAAGGTGATTAATTCAATACATCTTACTCTTCTTTCATGTAACTGTCACTTGTTGCACGCTTATCACTTATCACTGCTACAAGATATCTCTCATCCGTTTCTTATTCATGGGGTCATGACCTCAACATTTGCACCCCTCCGCAACATGAAACACATACTCCTCGGGAATATGAGTGTAATTATTACCACAAACATCTCATGAATGGCTCGGAAAGAATAGTTGGTAAAATTTGCATATTCGGGGAAGGTTCACCCGGATGATCTACCGGTAGAAACCAAGGATGCAAGAGAAAGGGAAAGAGAGCGGAGATGGAGAGAAAAGAGTAACGGTGAGTTGGGCAATGTTAGTCAAAGAAGGTGTAGCGCGGGTTATTAGTATTTCAGTTTCGGTACTTTTCTATGTTGGCGGTCGGTTGACGTGGGTTAGAATGTTTACGTGTACGCAAGTACATATGCTTCGCGTGAATTATAGCTTCCAATGATCGTTCACGTGCCTTTTCAATATATACGTGAAATCGTTGTGCGTGACATGGTTGGAATGTTTTGCTCGTTACGATATTTTCCGAAAAGTCAAGTATATTCGATTTTGCGGGAAAGGGAAATTGATGAAATGTGAAAAGATCCGATTGAAAATGACTACGTTTAGACAAATTGAATATTGAACTTTTAGGATATCAAAGATTACGGTAGTTGCGATAGGAAAAAGAGAACTGTCACATTAATGGGATGATTTTAGGTCGTCGGCGCTCTCGGGATTTGCTGCCGGCTGTAACAACATAGATATCCTAACAGTGAACAGTTTGACAAGAAAGTTTGTGGTGGAACCAAGCAAGTCAGTTGAAGTTTACCTTCTTTTTTACTCTACTTTATTTTATTTCTTCTTTGAACTTGGCTTGCCAACTTCATCTATCAGCATTTTCTGTTTCTCTCCTTCATTCTGATCTGTGTTGTCTTCCTCCTTCATTTTCCTCATTATATAGAACTTTATCCCAAAATGTAATAATTTAAGCCAAACTCTTCGTCTCGAAATAATTTTCCAGGATTTCTTGAATACTTGCTTCAGTTTCGACTTTTGTTTTAAATGATTGTGCATACTGACATGTTAATTAGTTTGATTGAAGACTGCTAAATTTTGAATCTATAAATTCTCAAATCATAATATTTGTCTATTTCTAGGCTTTTATTACTGTCATTTTCACGCTATTTTACAATTTTTGAACTCGAGACGGTCTTTAGTTGTTGATTAGACGCATGGAAACAACCACAGCAGCATCTCTCGGGCAGCGTTGTACACCGATCGGTCAACCACTTCTCAAAATGTTCAAAGATTTTGAGGTACGTCATGAAAAGTAAAATATTATTTCTTTCACTCTGCTAAAAATGCATTATAAGTTTTCATTCTTGAAATGTTTCTGTATACTTTAGACATTCACACCATTCGGTCAGCCAAAAACACCTAAGAAGCAATTACTGCCACTTCGAAATGATAAAGGCTAGTGTTTTATGAAGCTCCAGTTAAAGTTTTTTTTTAAACAAGATTTTGACATATATACAACTTATATATACATCTCAAATTGGAATTTTATTGTAATTTCCAGGAAACATAGGATTGGGGAACAGAAACTCCGCACAAGGAGAAGTAACGGGTACAGAATGCTCAATGGAGTACCTTGCTGACCTTCTAAAGGAGAAAAAACAGCTTGCTGTCTTTCCACAAGTTTTTCGTCATATGGAACGTCTGGTTGATGAAGGTGAACTTTTTACATCTTTTATATATTTTTAAAATGAGTTTCTTACTAGGTTTAATGCGAGTTTTTGTCTGGCAAAATCACAAATTTGATTTCGTTCTAATTTTTTGGAATTTTCAAGAATTTAGTTACATGAAAATTTTCTCTTCAAATATGATTGTAATTAAATGAATGTTCACGAAGATTGAATTATTCGGAAAGCTGATTTCAATAGAATAAGTGATACTTCCTCGTGCCTAGTTTCTGATAGATTTAGGGACTTCATAATTTTAGGAAGAAGAATCTATATTAATTACAATTAACTAAATTTTTTGTCCTGTCTTTTCAGAGATTAATCGCGTTCGCATGGCACTTTTTCAGTGTCATTTCTCCATCGAGCGCCTCGACTTACCAGAACCAGAGGGCGAGCCGGTTACTATTCAAGAGAAAGTGTATGTTCCTCGGAAGGAGCATCCTGACGTAAACTATTTTTGAATCGAACAAAAAAGTGTTTCTCGTTAAAATCTGTGATAGCTTCATAATTATTATTACATGAACTAAAGAGACCCATCCAAATTTTATTTTATTATATTATATAGATACCTCAATATAGATACCTTATATATATATAGATACCTATATAGAAACCCTATATATAGATACCTTATATAGATACCTCAAAAAAAAATTGGCTTTTATTTCAGTATAATTTTGTTGGACGCATACTTGGTCCTCGAGGCATGACTGCAAAACAATTAGAACAAGAAACAGGCTGTAAAATCATGGTTAGAGGACGTGGATCAATGCGTGATCGTCGAAAAGTATATTACACTATTTTGATTAATTCTGGTTAATTTTTTTTTTAGTATTAGAAGTACAATTCTATATTGCATGAGAAATAGGGCAGGAAGGTTAGTGGACAAGAGTGATAGTAGCGGAATTCTGGAGCAGATGAAGCTTGGTAAATAATCAGTGAGGATCAATTTCAAAACTAATGTATTCTAATTTTTAATTATTATATCAAGTTAGTTCATTATATTCTATTGTTGCGAGAAAACTTCTTGCAATAGGACATGTTTTCCTTTTAAATTTGTGAGGTTAAGGAAGAGATGAATCGTGGCAAGCCAAATTGGGAACATCTCGATGACGAGCTGCACGTCTTGGTTCAATGCGAAGATACACCCAATCGTGCTTACACAAAACTGAAGGCTGCTGTCGATCAAATCAAAAAATTGCTCATTCCATCGGTTATTTAATAAAGCTTTTGAAACAATTTGTTATTTTTTTAGAGTTTTATATGGAAAATCTTAAGTGGAAATTAGACATTTTAATTATTTTAGCCGGAAGGAACTGATGAGTTGAAGCGAAAGCAGCTGATGGAACTTGCAATCATCAATGGAACGTATCGACCTGTCAACAAATACCCATTACGTTCGTTGCTTGCTTTGAAAGAATGTATTTGGATTTCAGAAATTTATGGCTAGTTGTATACGTTTTGCACCTGATTCATGGTCTTGTGCTAGAAATTATTCAAAAACATCGCTTCAGTTTAATTCCACTCTTTGCTCATTAACTGTTTAATTTTTCTCTTTTGAATAAAATTAATAAATTTGTTACAGAAACACCACGATTAATTGCACCGATGACACTCGTCTCACCAATACGCCATCCTAATGGTTCTATTGCTGCTCAACCCATTTTTGTATCACCAACAGGTAGTCCGATCACTCCAGGAACGAACATAAACACACCGACTGGCGTTAATGCATTCATGCAGTCATCTAATATTGATTATAACATGATGATGAAGTACGACTTTGTATTATCCGAATTTATCAATTTCGTTAGATGAGAGGATAATTGTATATCAAATCTATTATGATAAATCACAGTCATCATACCATGTTTCTGTACAATTACCGTATATTTCAGTCAGTTATCATTCGATGCTGCGCTGCAATCGTTTCCAATGGCAGGTGATTACCAAGCGCATTCATCGGCAGCCTATCCAACTGCGACATCTCTACTTAATGCAGCAGCAACAACTGGTAATAATAATACCCTACAATCTTACTTCATTGAATCTAATCCAATCACACCACCTGAGTCCACTGGTTCTGGACTTCGTTAACTGAGAATTCTCTTATCTGTGAGGGTCTCTGCGCATTTCTCAATCGTCTTTTAGAAAATACATCTCATTCATGCGCAAGTTTCATAGATGTCGTCGATTCAGATGGAACAACCATTTTTAAGCAGCAATAGGTATTATTTTCTATAAAAGAACTAATAGCCGATTAGTTATGAATATTTAATCATTTATCATTTTTATTGTTGTTATTCCCTTAAATGTTAACAGTTTTCTTATTTCCTTTTTTTTTTTAATCGTGTTTTGCGCGCTGCATCACTTAAATGCGCGCCACTACTCTGTAAGTTCTTTATTGCAACTTAGCAGATTCTTTTTAATTCTCTTTAATGGTTTATTGTTGTTTTATTTTTTCAAATAACTTAAAAAAACATTTTTAAAAAGAGTAGGAGAGCTCAGAACAAAATCTTTTCTGCTATTAACTAATTAATTCACTGATGAACTTTGCACTGAATAAGCTTGGTGATGACATTAATATCGGGTTAGCCCATGTTGTCCCCAAAATCAGCAGCACTACTTTATAATCTATTTATGCTTCGAATAACATAGAATCAAATCATATAGTATTGTAGTTCAACTAAGCTGCCTGGTGGCATCAAACTAGGTATTTATAGTTACTTCTGTAACTTCTGTGTGTCTTTCATTCGTCGCTCAATCAGGACATTCGCTGACAATTGTGCCGCCTTTATTTATTTTTAAAAAAAGAATTGTATGTCAAATTCATTTTTCCTACTTTTTATTATAATTCTTTTTGTATTAATATTTAGTGTTTTCGAGTTGAATAAACTAGCATTTTTTATTTTTCTTTACAATATATCTTGAACAAATTTATTCACGATTATCCACTTGTCAGGAATCCAATTATGAAATCCAACTGCAATTATAAATATTGCGAAGGAAGAGAAGGGATTCTGAATCATTTCGAAAACTTTTTTGGAAAATAGAGGATATAAGACAATAAAATTAAAAGATATAGAAACAAAGAATAGTGAAGACATGCGAGCTATAGATATTATTGCATTGAATGATTCTGCGTGGATCCTAAATTTTAAAGCTTCCAATTTTACTGAACTGAAGTCATTTTAAATACTTGATAACTTAATTTTTTAAATGAGTTAATGTATGGAAACAAAATTTCTTCGTTACGCAATGCGTTTTCAATGCGTGTTTTATTCACGTGGGTGGAAGCAGTATGCCACAGTATGTCAGTTGTTGAGAAAACAATATGTCACAAGAAGTTGTATTTATGAATTCTGCTAAGCTGTTGATTTCCTTTTCTTATCAATAATATCCTCATATTTTCTTGTATACAATAAAGTTTTTTTTTAGAAGGAAGAATTGAGACTATTTTACTATTTTTTACGAAATTTGAGAACTGAGAATGTATCAAAGCGATTTCAGTAGGTCTCTATTGACATTTTCAACGGACAATCAAAGTGAAGATTGCGGAAGAAAACATCAGATCACGGATAATATTTGTCGCCGAATGATAATTATTGCCATTTGCTGCTTCTCTTTTATTGATTTCTGGCATTTCTTTCTATACAAATACTATTCACCATTTAGCTTATTCTGAAGTAATTTGTACGAAAGGTGAAAGGTTGATTCAGCATCTCGGATACTTATCCCAAGCGGAAGAGATGATAGTAAGTGAATGTTATTCTTTTTTTTTTTTTTTCAATATCTTGCAAATCCACTTGTTACCATCTACCCATATCCAGTCATTTTTATTTGATGCTAAATTACGTTAAAAATTGAAAAAAATATGGAATGAATTTATATGAGATAAATAGAGTAAAAACTCCATAGTCGATGTTTTCCACATCGATTAAATGAATTTAAGTCAGTGTTGCTATGTTTTTTTCAAATTTCTAAATACGACTTTCACGATTTCATTCTATGAAATCAGATGCGCAAAACTGTAATCCAATTGAAAATTTCTGAACCGAACATTCTTGATTAATTATTTTCCAACAATTGTCTATCTTCATTCTTAACATCAAACGAAAATTTTGAAGTTTACGAATTTTTTTTATCCTTGAATCTACTGCAATGCAATATGGTCAAAGTAAAAAGCTGTATTGTAGTGCGATTTGAAAAGTACAATTAATTTTTAATAAGTTTGCAATATAAAAATAAATGTATGATAAGTTATTTATTCAATAAAGTTAGTAACAAAACGACAAAAAAAAGTATAATGAAATTAAAATCAAAATAAAGCACCGAAGTTTCATTTACACGTATAAAGGAAGCCACTAAAGGAGAATAACTTTGAAAACTTTTATGGATAAAAATGCTGCTCTATGTATTCAAAGTTTAAAATCGGCAAAAGATTTATCATATTTTCCAAAAATAATTTACCCTATTTTTAACAAATTAAAATTGTTAATTTTTGCAACCAAATTTGACTTAAAAAAGATTTATTGGCTTCATTTCAAAAATTGGGAAAGACCACTTCTTTACAATGACCAAAAAGGCGCTATTTAAGTTAAATAGAAATAATAATCTGAAATATGTCTTTAAAAAAATGAATCAACATTGCTTTATAAGTAAATAATGGAATAAACTGATTATTAGGTAAACAATGAAATATGATAAATCTCGCTTAATTGACAAGATAACCGAAATATAAGCGTAAAATAACATATAATTTGGGAAGAACTTTGAGTGTGGACAAAAGAGATAACAGTATTTTGGGAGGCAGTACAACACACAAAACAAGTCAATTTCCATGCCATTACTATACATAGAATTAATTAGCACAATTAAAATTAAAATGATTTATTAATAAAATTTCAAGTTAAAGCTGAACTATTCCATCGATTGTAGCGATGAAGATGGCAGCGAAAGGTTTGCCGACATTTGTATTGTAATTCACATAGTACTCACAAATTGGTTAGTTTTAGGAAACAGATGTGAAATCAGAATGCTTTCAATCAAAAAAAAACAGGAAAAATCTATTCTACTTCCATCTATTGATAATAATTTAAAGCATAAAAATGAGAATGCAACTTGGCTCGTTGTTGTTTATTGTTATTTACTTTAGCGTAAATAAGCCTTTTGTTGTTATTTTGCTCAGGCTGCATGCTGCATACTGCATCGCTCCAGAAAAAGTTACCTTTTAGTCAATATATTACGTGCAATTTGTTCAAAAAGAAAACTGCATAAAAATTAAATTTTGAAGAAAAAGCATGAAAATAATTTCATTTCGAGTCAACTTCTTTTTAGATCTGGTAATATCCAATGTTTAAGAAATGGAAATTGAAAATGAGCTGAATGTTTTGATAATAAATTAATTGTCCTCAAATTATATTTCAAATATATCATAATCATTTAACAGTCTCAAGTGTCAGCATACGGCAAATCCTCCACCATCAGCTTCACCGGCTCCAATCTCTGAAATTTAAGTAAATTGAAAACTGAAATTAAAAATCAAATTTATACAGGTAATAAATGCAAGAGGTATGCAGAAAGATACATATATGAACAGAATTTCTTATTTATTTTAAAGGGATGTGAATAACAATAAATTTGTTTTTTTAAAAAAAAGTTGGATTTTCAGATTTGGATGGTCAATATTGTTTTTATCTGAGATGTATTTTATCTGATAGTGATTGAATAAATCTGAAAGTCAATTAATTAAATAATTTTTAACGAAGACGACCGATCAAAGAAATTTTAACAACGAAAGAAATAATTGGGCAACTTACAAATAACAGAAAAAGGAATAATGGAATACAAAGTAGTGCCAATTTGTAGAAACGACTGATACGAAAACAACAATCAGTTGTTTTTAAATTGAAAATTTTATAAGATGAGATAGAACTTCGAAGAGGCAATAGCGCCTTTTTAAAATGGAAAAATAATTGGATAACTTGTGAGAAATGAAATGATAAAAAAAAAACGCAGCTAATTTGAGAATCTTTTACGATTTTTTCTTCGCTCGCAATAAGTGAAATGCTATTTTGATGGAAGTAAAATAAAAAAAAATGCAATAATGAAGAATTCTAATACGAAATATGTTTTTTAATAAAATTCAAAGAAAAAAAAACTGAAGATTAGTCATTTCTTTTCCAAATATGAAGAAATTTAACATCCCTAATTACTCCTCAAAAATAATCTGGTATTAAAAGGAATTATCTTGGCACTTGTTGTTGGCGTTCTAAACAATGATCAGCGAAATGTTCCCAAGCAAAGTAAAGGCTATAATAAAGAAAATCAATTTTTTGAGTATTCAAACTAGCAGAATTGTCGCAAATATAATGAATTGCTTAAAAATAGTAATCTAGATCGACCTACGAAAATGAGCAATAATACTACACTTTTATAATGCTTTTGCAAAATAGAATATATCTAAGTGGTATTTGATATCTGTCAGGCTTGCTGCAGGATCACCGGTGATATTCGACATCTTTTTTGCAGATTCGATTAAGAATCGAATATTTATGATAGACCTAACCGACAGGAATTTAATAATCGGGATGTTTTGACTTTCATAAACACAAACTTGAGCAAAAAATTCATGCATAGTCACGCTATCCTGGAAGATACACTAAACCGATATCGAATATTTCTCGATGATCTTTTTTATATGTTGTAATATTAAAAAATGATTTTATCAAATCTATCAACTTCACATTCCAATTTTTAATAATTGAGGATGATTAAGAATGTTAAATATATTCGGAGAATTACAACTTATAAAGTCAAGAGAAACATTAGTTCCAAGTCCAGTACTACTGGGCAAAAGTGCTACTGGATCTGGAACTAACATTGAGCAAAAGTGCTACTGGATCTGGAACTAACATTTAATAATTAAACAATGGAATTAATCACTAGAATCTAAAGCTGTTGATTTTTCGATAATTACATCGATCACCAGAAATGCTCGACCTTTCGCTGCAGTGAAGCTTTACCATGGAAGTTAAGGAGATTAGGCAACAAGGCTAACCAACTGAGTTTTCAATTAAGAATGAAGCAGTCCTTTGAAAAGTAATTCATTGGAACAATTGCAATATATTTCATCATTTTCGGAATCAAAGGAAAAGAAAGAAAACAAAAAATTGTCAAACTTTATGCGCATGGCCATTGAGCAAATTTGGTGTTTCGAGCGCTGTTGCGGTAGTTCCATTCAGGCTCGAATTATTCTGCGATTGATTCATCGGAATTTTTTCTATATCTATCATCGTGGCGCCAAGAGAACCACTTTTTTGATTTCTTGATTCATGCCACGAATCCAAATATCCATGATAGGCACCATAATGGGAATGATGTCGGGGCAAAGATCGATCTTCTAGTGACTGAAAGTAATTTCGCATGATTATCATCAACTTATTTTGTTCATTAATGATTCTATCGGATGTTTCCGAAATTACTTCAAATGCTTAAAATATCTAAGCGAAAACTATTATCTACAATTTACATATTTGACATTTGCCGATGAAGTACAAAAGATGCAATAGGATAGCAGTTCTGATGACACATTCAAATCTACTTTTTTACAAAAAAAATTTTAGAGTAAAAATTTTCCTTGTCAAAATATGCTACATTTTTTAAAAGGTTCTCGTTTTTTGAAAATTCTTCGTTCGGAAAAAAAAAATTAAGAAAACTAATTCAGCTATATTTGTTTTAAAGCATCAGTCATACTATTTTCACTAAATTGATATCAGTTCTATTACTTTTATTCAACGAAAAAAAAAGACTTTTTTTTGAAGATCCTGAAATTCGAATACTTCACGAAACAAACCTCAATCCGCTGTCCTAGTTCACGTTTTTGACGTGCAAAACTACTTCGACTTTGTGCAACTTTTATAATTAGAAATAAAAATATCCCAATAACCGATAAGCAAACCAAGCCAATGGTCATATTGCGTAAATCCATAATATAATTTGTCATTCGATGCATATCATCGGCAACCTACAAAGTTTTCCCGCGTTAAGTTCCCAAGTTTGCTATGAAATTATCGAAGAATACACATAGCTTATGATGTTTTAATTAATGATAAATAATTAGTATTAAAAATGTCAACAACCTGCATCATTTTTGGAATGCTCTTGAAGATAACATTCATATCCGGATAAGGTTGATGATCCATCATTGTATCTGTTTTTGGAGTACTGTTGCTACCTCCCATGATATGACACTATCTGATATCCTCACTAAATATGGAAGCAATCGGTGGAATACAATGATATCTGAAAATTCCATAAATTAATTATAAAAATTGATAATTCCATCAACGAATTATCAAGTCAACAAAACATTTTTCTATCAATTTGTCAAACATTAAATTAGCACTTCAGAAGAAACAGTCAGAAGTTAAAATTACTAATTTTTAATTAATTTGGATGATCAGAAAGGGAGAACAGTAGCATCGAGAAGAAAGTTAAAAAGTGGAAGAAACAAAATGATGACTTTAATAATATTTTCAAACAGAATGCTCGAATTTGATCGAGTCGAAAATTCAACATGAAATTAATCCCTCGAATAAACTGAGATAAAATTCGAATTTCATTCATGCTTTCCAAAAAAATTTAAATAATATTTATGATTTCCATGGTGGAAATTTTCACAAGACACCGAATTTTAAGAATCTGAATCAATGAATGAGGAGCGATCCTTAGCTGAATAACATGAGACTGTTTGTGTCTGCTGTTTTTAGCACAGCAGCTGTTGAGAAGGTCAGAGGTCACTGAATTAGACAATATTTTATCTAAGACTCGTTAATTGCTATTCTCGCAAAAACTAATCAATGTGTCAACCAAAAAAAAGGTCCAAATCTTCGAAATCAAAAGACTGTACTTAAAAAACGATGGCAATGAAAGGGAACCATTAAAGAAACAACTGTTGAAAAACGAACGCTCGTCGTCGCTAATTCTTCTGTTTTTTGTGATCTCTCCGAACCGCACAATGGATGTGGAGCATTAGCAAAACAATCAATACCGCAAATATAATCTTATTTTTTGGCAATATATTGAGGGAAAATATGACGAATGATTCTGTCCATAAAAAAAAAAAAGAAGTGGATTCCGTCACTTTGACCTGAAATATCACTCATTAAAACCATTCAGTATTGTCATGCGTTTATAATTTCAATCAAGATTAAAACAAATTTCTGTAAAATAAATTATCAATTTAAATTTAACCAATAAAGTTTCATCTCATCAAACACACGGTGAATCGATATTTGTTATTTCTAGTTTTGCAATATGGAAAAAAGTGAGAAGATTCTGTAGAAAAAAAAGTCATCGATCGATCTAACTATCTATCTATCTGTTAACTTCTTTGTCTACCCAATTTTCATTCATCCAACCAACTATTACTGGATGCTATCAAAACTTTCAAAAAAACAAAAAAATTCAAAACAAAGAAGAAAATTTCAAAAAAAAAATTTCAAAACAATATAAATGATGATTTTATTGTACTAATTTCATTCTCGTTTTGAAAGAAAGTTAATCGAAATGTCAATTTTTTTGACGAAGTGGTAAAGAAGAAAAATATGAGAAAATGCATTAATTTGAAATGAACTGAAATTGTTATTCAAAAAATTGGAATCTTTCGAAAAAATTGTCAGAAAACTGGAATCTTTCGAAAAAATTGAAGTTTTTGCATTCATCCAAGAAAATATGTTCGGAGTGATCCATTCAATTTTCAAAACTTACCAATGTTAATAATGCTAAAAAACAGTGTTAATTTTATCTCGGATATTAAATAATACGACGGAAAAATGCTGCATTTACTAATTATCCGGTAAAGGAGGGTGAGACAGATTTCGGCTTAAGCTTAGGCCTAGGCTTAGGCTTAGTCATTACTTATGCTTTATGGCTCAGTAACTCTTTTAGCAAAATATTCTTCCCTTTCATGTAGTCTATACATTTGACCTAAAGTTAAGAATAATTTCATATCAAATCATTTCCTTTCGATGAAATTAATTTGATCAATTTTGTAGAGGACGAAATCTAACTAATATTTTTAAATATATGAAATGGACTCTTATAAATAGTATATTGCTCCTAGCAAGCTGCAAAATAGACATGCACTCAATTACCAACAAGCTTTCCAATTAAAACTCTTAAAAAAATCGATATCTTTTTTCCAAGACTTTTGTCATTTCAAGCAGCAAAGTCCAATTGAGGAGTAATACTGAAGAAATAATACTATTACTAAAGCTCAAAAATACTCAATAAAATACTCAAAAACGATAAGATTTGTTTGGATTATACTGTAAACCTCAGTGATAAGTTTTTCATCGTACAGTATATTTACGGCATAGCACTCTTTGAAATGAAAGGTTAAATAGGTCAAAAGACTTATGGACTAGATTTGAGAAGATTGATTTAAATTCTACAGTATCAGAATATCAGAACATAGCTTGACCTTCTATTGTTGATCACCTACGCCTGATAAGACTACAGATATTAGTTTTCATTTAGCTGATTACCCTGATTGATCTAATAATCATACAACTGCGAGTGTTGATGATATACGATTTATTAAGGAAAAACGAAAAAAAAGCAACCAAAAAGAAAAATTGATTGAAATTTGAACAAAATATTCCCCAAGGAGAGCGGTAAAATTTTTAGGATGCGAAGGCCAAGCAATTTTCTTCAGAACGCTTGATTATTTCTATAAAAAGCAAAACTATATGAAAAATGTACTCAAAGGAAGAAGAGAAATAATAAAAAACTGAAATTAAGCATATCAATCAGCTAATAAACTAAACTGCCGCTCAACAAGAAATTCACATCTAACTTTTCTGAGCCGCAAAAAGACTCGTTGAAATTATCAAATTAAGAAATTTATATCACTGATTTTGGCTTATTATCAATTGTTTCAGGAATTCTGGTCTATTTTTAGGGATGAAGAAAAAACTTTCGCATGAATATATGGGATGTTAAATTCTGAGCAATTTGACCTAGTTATCACGTAGTTCTGGGCGAAAATCTCTATTTTTATGATTTTATGGAAAGAAGTGAAGAAAATTATCTAAATTCGAATTGAAAATTCGTTAATTATCTAAAAAAGTTGAATTAAAGTATTCAACTACTATTCGATTAATAATTAAAGAATTTAGAAAATTCCGTATCTTGCACAGATCCTTCTAGGAAATTACAGATATAGAACAATATCAGTTATTGAAATATGCGTTAGAATGATGGCTGTTTATTCTTGGCTTGCAATCCATATTCTTGGCCATTTTTAGATTCAGATGCTATTTATGTTAAAATTTAAGAACGTTTCGCCATTTTAAATGTGGCACACTAGTCATTGCAGAGATATTTTTCGGAAGAATTACTTTTTTAGATCATGTTCCTAACAAATGTCATTTCAATGGCATTATCACTCAAGCACATAGCAGGATTTAAAATGATCTAATTTGGTGATTTGCCGATTTAATTTATTTTAATTACAAATCAATAAAAAAATAAATGATACATCTCCTTCCTACATCTTCTTCGAAAGCAGAAGCAATTGGAAAAAATTCATTCATCAATATTCTATACTCGACGAATTAAACGAGTAGTAGTTTCAAATGCCAACACTCTATTTGTATTCTGTAATAATCCTGAATAACGCTTCCTATTGAGTGTCTTATGTTTTGAATTTTAAATTTGATAAACCTAAGAAATTCAGAAAGGAGTTTTCGATTTAAATTTGCCCTTAAATTTTAATAATACATAATGATCTATTCATTTTTATACAGATGCATCTTTTAACAAAGCTCAGTAAAAAAAATCCGGCATTTCACAACAGTGATCTTACTTCATTCTGGTCAGATTAGGAAGTTCCGCAATGCAAATCAAAACAATTAGATTTTCAGGAAAAATTTCATAATTTTCGTTTCTTTCAAGCTTTTTATTTTATATTTATGAGGGAAGTGACCAGTAAACAATTGTAATTTTAAGACGCTTATTTCCGTCGAATTTTAAACAACAAATGAAATTAACCCAAACACTGATGCAGCTGTCGATGCATAGGGAAATGAATCGTAAATAGTTTGCCTTCTGCGAATATTTGTTCGTCCAACGATGACTAGCCAAGTGCTTTCTTATCTTACACCAAAAACATAAAGTCAGAAATAATTTATTAAAACAATAACAAATCGTTAACCGATTTTGTACTCAATAACCTTTAAAGCTACTCGAACACTTCTAACAATAACAATATTGATTCGACTTTATTCAAGATCATCAAAAATTGATGATACCGTAAAAATAAATGATAGCGCTTAACCAGTTACATACTCAGTTAAATATAAAATAATAGAAAAGCTAAATATCTGATCTTTGGACTGATGTAAAATGGAACAACAATTGGTTATAGCGAATTTCTTGGCAAGGGTGAAGTTCACTCTCAACGGGTAAACAAGACGGATGTGTAAAACTTTATAATTAAATAAGTGGATTGTCTGTGAAAACTGAAATGAGTAAAATATGCACTAGTAAACAAAAATTATAATTGTGTTTTTGAAACTTTAAATTTGAAGGTTTATTTCAATAAAGAACTTTTGCAGAGTAATTCTAATAACGTAGCATAAAGTACAACACTTTTATTATTCATGCATTATCAATCAGAGGCTCTCATTTGTTGCTTATGCTTTTGCTAGTATCTAAAATGGGGTCAAGTTGTTCGAAACAAGTAAGTAAAACTTCTCTGAACTTTTCTTTATATTAAGCTACACAATATCTCTCGAAATTTATCCTAACACCAATGATGTTAAATTTGAATAAAAGTTCAAAGTTCAAAAAATTGGCTCTTTTTATGGCCTAAATTGATTGTTAGCTATGAAGAAGCTTTATAATCATCTTCAATTCGTTTTCTATTTTCGCAGCAATATGTACGGAAGAATGAATACAACAATGATCCCTGAAATTTCTCAAAAGGAAAACGACTATGAAATTGGCTTTTTCACTGAACGAATCAGTTTTAACAATAAAATGCAGAAATAAAACGATAATTTAATCATCTCCTGGCAAAAAAATTCCTTACCTTTGAAAATTATAAAGATTTAGTTAAAAGTCCAACAATTTTGAAGAATTTTCATGTCAGCTCAGCTCCAATAAACAATAACTCAAATAGAAGACACCTGTTAGTTGCGAAGAAAATTCAAAAAAATAAAAGAAACCTTGTTATCAGCAGCAAGAATGATTGTCTGCTTGATAATGATTGATAATACTTTGCCCAGTTTTGTCTGAATTTCAGCAAAAAATGAAGCACCAAATAGTTGTTAGGGCTATTTGGTAATGCAGTGAAGCCAATAATGTACTTATTTGAAAAGTGATGTGTTTTAGTTACGAGAAAAGCTTTGCATGCATTCTTTAGGAAAACAAAGAAAAAGAAAAGAAAAGAAGATTTGCCAGAAGAAAAAAATTGTCAAAAAATATGGAAAAGGGATGAAAAGTTGTGAAATATGTTGGAAATCGTAGTATTACTCATTTCTCACCAAATATTTGGTCGTGCGAAGGACACAGCGCATTTCAGGGAAGTTCATATAAGCTAGTCAGAAGTGATGACTCTCGAATCTACTAGTGCAAAATAAGACAAGAGAACTATCTATAATAGTGAATGAAACTAAAGTTTACTGATAAGAGATTGACAAAGAGACAAGAGAATTTCAGAGAGAACTGGCAAGGTGGTTGAGGGGAATGAATTTCATTTCGAGTGAATGATTAATGCTTCTTCCCTTCTTTCAATTCATCCGACTAATATCTTCGAGTACTGAAGCAACACTCAATTTCAAACCAAATAGCTATTGACGCTTGCGGGCCATAATTAATCCATAAGTGACCTTAACAACGTCGTTAAGATATAACTTTTTTTCCAACTAATTAAAGATTTATTAGAAGGAGTTTAATTAGTTCAAAAATTACACAGATAGTACTGGATGTAACCTAAAATAAAATCAGATATGATTCATTTTACACTTTTCCTCACAATTATGACTTTTAAAAATTCCAAATCACACGTTAGTGTAATTTTAACAGTTAATCGAGAGACAACAGCGAATAATACATCGAGTGATAAGCTTTGTTTCATGCATGCAAACATATGTGTTAGCATGCAAAGCAGTCAAGTTAAATTATGAATAATAAACAGTGTTAATTATTACTGATAAACTTAGATGAGAATGTTATCAATCATAATGAAATCACAACTGATAATTGTGCTAGAAGCACGAAGAGTAGAAAAGAATGGAAGATTTAGATGAATCTTCGAGGCGAAAAACAATAAAGAGAGCCAATATTGCAGCTGTCTTGGATGATTCTGACGACTTTCAATAATTTAGCTTATTTTTTGTTTTGATAAATTGATAAAAATAGAAATATGCATTATAAGCATTAGCAGATCGTTAGCAGTTATTTTATTTCTTTCAAAAAAACAAAATATATGCAAATTAGTGGCATATCCATGAATTAAAACAGTGGGTAAAATGCTTTTTCATCTTGAAAAGAAAAGACGAAGCTAAAGGTGTTCTTAAAAAGGTGTAATAATTACTTAGCTATTTTACACTTAACATGACGATTTTACACATTTTACACACTCTCTACGATACAGCTATTCCAGCTGTGAGAGAATAACTTTGTTCAAATTTAATAAAAACTACTTTTTCCCATTCGATGATTCCAGCTCCGACGAGAAGGATTGATTCTTTCTCAAAAGAGTACGATTAAATTTGTAAATTATCAACGATCCAATTGTGATATTGTAATACATTCTTGGTTCGTTTATTATCTCACTATAAATTAACTAGTAATGAATAATTTCAAATTACTTCGCCGATAAATGAACTAATGTGGGCTCTTTCTAAACAAAGTCATATTTTACTGATAATCGACTTAACTTATACAAATTCAGGCATTTAAGATAGTAGTCCATTCATGCAATCGATTATGAACTAAAAGATGGCAAATGGTAAACAAAAATTTGAAAATAAATTTTGGAAAAAAAAAGCGAAAAAGAAAACCAATGCTTTTGTCTTTCAAAATTTCAATAAACAGAGCGACAATGAAATTCATCTTTATGGCTATGCTAGAGTTCAGTCGTTATGAAATTTAAGTAAAGCTGGAATAAAACGCTTTTTAGTCATTCTTAAAAACTAAAATTATTTGAAAAGTGCTTCAACTCACTTTAAAAAAAGGCATTTATTAAACATCAGTCAACAATCAAGTCGTCTAGATTGAACTAGAAAAAAAAAACAAAAAAACAATAAAGAAAAACAACAACAAATACTGAGTTTGCAAAAATTTTAACTGATTTTAAAAATCAAATAACTAAATGTTCAAATTATCTTGTATTGGATTTTTTTCAGAAAAATTTTAATCTCTCACACCATGAGCCACAATTCTCTCATGTAGAACTGAATTTCGACCGAATTTTTAAACGAATAATTCTAATAAATGCCAAATCAATAATACGTATTCTTTAAGATTAGTCCAAATATGAAATGATTTCCAATTTCTCAAAATCATGTTTTAAGCAAATCAAAGAGATCTTTCTCTCATTACATTTTATTGCAATCTGATAAGTTCTATCTATATTTTATTGCTAATTAGCCAATTTTCATGCAAAATTCAAATAATGTTGCTTTCTTGCAGAAATAGTGCAGATGGATTCAAATTTGAATTACAGAAATAGTTCAGCCAGATTTAAATTCAAATTGAAAGTCTAATGTCGTAAGCAAAGGGTACATAAAAGTAAAGTATTCTAACTTCCATAGAATTTAAAATTGTTAACAATATAAAAAATGTGTGATTGATAAATTTGATAGATACTTTAAAGCCATCAACGAAATGAATCCATCAACGGCATTTTGATAGCAAAAAGTGCCATGATGAATCATATCAGAATGCATTTTGGATGATTGATTCATTGGGAAGCACTGTATGGAATGGCTAATGATTAGATCTGATAATTAGCCAATTTTACAAATCATATGAATATCTGATAAAAAAAAGAAAAAAGATGGAATCTAAAAAATGCATTGTTGAATCGATTATCGATCGATCATGTTAAATTCCATCAATTATGCAAATTTGGATGCTTTTATCAAATTATCAATATCTCAGTGCTGCGCTATTGGTATTATACAAATCTCATACAATAAATTAATAGAATAAATCCACTGAATCGGTATTGACTTGTTTGCCATCTTTCTATTTGTTTATTATTTGCTATCTTTTTATCATTGTGTTTATGTTATGATTGTTTTTTACTGACAATAAGATGAGTTTTGTTTATGATATTTGCAGAATTGTTTGTTTGCCTAAAAAAAAAAAGTAAGTTTCTGTCAGTTGTATTCGAAACATCTTATTTATTCAAATGCTTAAAAATCTTGTTAAAATAAAATTTGATAATAATTTTACTTTTAACTTCTAACATTTCTTCAGAATTGTAAAGCCGAAAAATTGAAACTCCTTATTTGAAATTTGGCTGAATAAGAAACTTCTTATTTTGACATGATAATCACCGAGATATTGTTGATTTAGATCATTATATAGGATAATACGCTATCTAAAAGAATCAAAAAATCGTCATCTCATTCTTCATCCATAAACGAGATTGAAGCTTTCATGCGTCAACTATGGTTCACATGAAGAAAGCAAATATAAATGGTATTATCTTAAACAAGCCGATAATTTTTCGCATTATGGCATTTCTCTCAGAAATCGTCTGGCATTACGGTTATTCTCTCAGAAGCCTAATACTTCTCAGAAGCCTCTTAGCAGAATTTTGAGAGATATCTGAGATAAGACAAATAAGAAAAAAAAGTTGTAAAGCTAACTACTTCATTGCAACTTCCTTGATCTAACTTCCACTGCTTTTGAATCTGCCAACTCAAAATATATTTGTTATAAAATTTAAGAATCGAAGAGGCGCAAATTAATTTTTATGGATATTTTCAATATCAATTATTTATCAATCTTATTCTTCTCATCATTATTATTGTTCTGTGCAAATATGTAAATTTTATTTGTGTATTATTTGATGGTTTAGAAATAGGAAATATCGCTGTTTGGGCAGTACTAATGGACACAGAATTTATTCTTAGCTCAGTTGTGCAAATACAAAGACATCACTGTCACCACACATCATCTAATTCTCGACAAGTTGATCGCATCGGCTTTAGAGCATTTGCAAACCACACCAGTAAACTTGCCAAGTTCTAGGACAAACTAAAATTTGTTGACACAAACGAGACAGCAAATCTGAATTTGACTAATAGCTTTCATTTATAGAAGTTCTCTTATAAATCTTCCGTAGTATTTTCAAAACATATCCGACGTACTCTAATTCTATTGCTTTCACTTGAACAATTCTTTTTCCTGAATATCGAAATAATAAAAAGAATTTGACGGGAGTGTTATTTTTGTAAATTTCTTTTGGAGCTGAATATTTTGATTGGATGAATATCGCATTTTTCCTATCATTTTTACTTGCTGGTAAGTTTATTTCGCCCACATTCTCTATCAACTTTCAAAAGTAAAAAGAATACAACTTTTCCGCCTTATCTTGTTGTGACAATTTTGCTACTTAGAGCTAATGAGTTATTTAAATAGATTTTAAAAAAAAAATAGTAGTTTATCATTGCTGAATATCCCGCAAAAATTTATATGCAAGTTGCGAAGTTTCGTAACGAACGGTTTGAAAGGATGTGAGGATTTCAGCAGTGATGAACTATTCGCATGCATTCTATTTTTTAAATTGTTTCAATTATCTTTTATTTTGGCTTTCTTATTCAAGCAACTGCATTTATTCATGCATATTAATATTCAAAGAATATTTCTACTTTTAACTGATAACATTCCCGAACTAATTCTCTGAAAATCCTAAATAATTTTGTTGAAATATTTTCTTTTTCTAATAAATAATTCAAAATAAAAGGTGTTTAATATAACTGTAAACTCTTAATGCTGTCTTCAAAGAAACAACTGACCATTTTCCACTATTTTATTAAAATTCAAATATGAGTAGCAAATTAATCAAGTTGTATCTTGACCGTTACTTATCAAAATTCCGAAAAATATGAGTAGTGTATTAATTAATAATTATTTAAATTATCTCAGCATTTCAGTCTCCACAGTATTGTAAAGCAACCTTTTGTTTAATAATCATGATTATACATTTAAAAAATGCAGTACTATTTTTGAGATTTAAATAGAATTTTGTTGTATTGACTTACTCAATTCAACGAATTTTTGAGAATTGAGAATGTTGGTTTTAATTAATTATTGAATAGTTTTAATCACTAGAAAATGTTTTCTGCTAGATTTCATTTTTTTCACTGAGAGCTGCATTAACAAAAAGAATGGAGAAAAAACTTTTCCGAAAGACTAAAAATGATCGAGGCGGACTTCAATTAATAACTTGTCCAATAGTCCAAAAATAAGTTTGATTACAGAATCAGGAGTTTAGAAAAAAAAAACTTCACTGCAAGAAATACATCAGAAAAGTCTATCAGACTATAATTAATACATATCTTTTCTCTTCTGTGAATTTTTTTATAACAACTATATCTTCTTAAAAGCTCACAAAAATTACAAATAATAAAATTTGAATTCCTCATCGAACAAAATAGCTCATGCTGGTGAAATTGGAGTATTTTGTATTTCAAATTCACATAGCCCACCGTGTACTACTCAAATATTTTCTTTATTAATGATTTTTGCACCTATGCCCGTTATACGAACAGGTCAATGGCGAATGTGTCTAAAAATCAAGTAATATGTAAACTGTTTTACAATTTTAAGCTCTAAATTCTTCATGTTGCTTGTCTGATAACAAAACTGTTGATAACAGATAATTACCGAGAGATATAAATTCTATAAGCTTTTTTATAACTGTTATCTATATAATTACTCAACAAACTTTTGTTAATCTCTTCTCTTTATTATTATGATTCGTAGATCTTTCTTCCTGATCGGAATAAATAAACATTAGAGAGCTCAATGTCCTGATTCGATTTCTAAATTCAAAAAGTTCCACATATTTTTGAGAAAAAACTTTGGCTTCGAAATGTAAAACATCAGCGGAATGCATGGGAAGAGGAGAATATTGCAATAAAAGTAGCGGAAAGTGCCTCTGCTTATCAACACATCTTCGCTTAGATGGAAAATGTAAACCAGGTAAGCGCGAAGCTATTTGATTATTTTGCTTTATCATCCAACCTTGCAAAGATGATTTTCACTGTAATATAAGTTTCATTAATTTAATTAACTTCTTTTAATGCTTATAAAGCAATATCGAATGGAAAACAGAATGAATGGTTAGATGAAGAGCTGTTTAACTTGAAATGGATGAAGGATAAGTTTTTTCAACATTCCGTAATAATGTTGCACATTTGAGTGATTTATCCGGGACAAAGTGGTTGTGATGATTCAAGACAATGCGCTAAAGGTTATCCAGGCGCTATTTGCACAAGTCAGAAGAGGTGTCAATGTCCAAAGGGTTTTAAAACTAAAGCATTCAGTTGTTTCAAAAGTAAATTTTACACAGGTTTTCTCTTTTCATTGACACTTGATACTGTAGTTGAAAAATATTTAATTTGAAGAAAAATTTTCGTTCAATTTTACTGAACAATGAATGATTTTATGCGCAAGTTTCTTTTCATCTTTCATTCCTGCATAAATGCTTTATAAGTCCATCAGAAGTGAAACTAAAATAGTACTTTTTGCATTTAAAATTTTAAAAAACAAATTTTAAAATTTCAACTTACAACTCTGGTTTTGCTAAAACTACTAATGTGTGTTTTTATTTCGCTTTTTTTCAAAATACACTTTGTCGTTAAAATTGCAAAAATATTAGTAATAGTTCTATAGGTAAACGATACACTCCACAACGAAGGCGATCACAACCGCTCCGAATAAGCGACCGTAATAATTTTACTGAAAAAGCAAAATATAATCCTTCCGGTATTTCAACAGGTAATGACTGACTAGAGTTAATGTTTTAGGAAGTTAATATATTCATTTTGTTAAAATCGATCTGAACTGCATTTTTTTCAAGTTACTCAGGTTTTTCTCCCAACATTTAAATTGCTTTGAACAGTAAACTTCTTATTTTACAAATTTTAACAAATCACTTTTGTTTTTTGGCTATTGGTTTTTATTATTGAGGAACATTTAAAAAACCAATTTTTTTTTGGTTTCGAATTAATTAGAACAGCTGATTGATCTTGACAATCCCATTTCAGAATATTCTTTTTTTGAAGATTTTCTTCTGTCTTCTAGTTTTAATGTATGTTTAAATAAATTGTTTCAACGGATAACAAATTCATAGAATAAAAACCATTCGTAAATGTTTTTTTTTTAAATGAAATTATAAATTTCCATCTGTTACATAAAAACTGATGATTGCCGCTATCGTCATAATAATTAATTAATTACATTATTCAATGTAATGTATAACTGTTGCAACAATACATGAATTTCACGAGCTAAACGCGTACTATTAACCAGGATTGCTCCGAATATCCGTTAGACTTACTGTAAAGAAGGAATTGTACAAATAATATTTCATATAAATTTATATCAAAGTGTAATTTTTATTTCTGCGAACTTTTTTGGTATTGTGTGGAATTTGATAAAAATTATAAATTTTATAAAATTTCGGTAATTTTAATCATTTCAGTGAACGGAACAGCCTTCTCATCTTTATGTCCGATGCAGCAAGTATACATACAAGAAGTTGACACCTGTATGACAAGTAAGCATTTGCCGTTCTCAAAATTTCTAGTTCAAACGTCTCCACTAACTAATTATTTTTCAGCACGGCTACCTGGTGAACTTTGTCAGTACTCTGAACAATGTGCAACCATTGAACCAGGCGCATTTTGCCAAAGACTAAGATGCAAATGCGCTCTGGGAATGAAATTTGATGGAAATTCATGCACTTTTACGGATCCAAAATGTGCTGTACATGGCTATGTTTGGGTACCTGAAATGGACGAATGTATGCAAGGTATAATATCTTGGCCAGATGTCGAAATTAGTGTTTATTGCTGAAAAAGAAAATTAAAAAGGGCTCAGAAAAAGATTTTCCAACATTTCGAATCTCCCGATTTCGCGGTTTGATGAGAAGATTTGACTGATGGAAAGCAATTGCCTCAGTTAGTACTGTAATTTTAGCGAACAGTTTTAAAGCATTTGTCCTAAAACAATGCCTTTGGATTTGACGTCTTTTAAATGCTTCGAAAAGAAAAAGTTATTTTATCTTTCAAATCTTAGTGTTATCACCCGGGACAGATGGATGCACTCATTCAATACAATGCTCGACAGTTGCTGATAACGCGTATTGTTTTCGACATAAGTGTACCTGTCCTGATAATCTGATACCAGTTGATGGAACATGCGGCGAGCAATGTCCAACAAGGATGACATTTTCTGCAGTAATTGGACAATGCATACCAGGTATACTTTGCTTCGTGATAACTTAATAAATATCAGTTACACTTCGCTTCATTGATAACACTTTTATGATAACAAATATTAATTTACAAGGTTAATCAGGAGTAGAGAATGAAATCTAGTTAAGATTCTTTTACCTTCAAATCAGTAATGTTTAATCTAATTAATTAACAAAAAAGAAAAATGTCGAAAGGATCAGTAGCAAAGATTCAAACTTTTTCCAGTTATAAAACCGGGAGGAAAATGCCAGTACTCATCACAGTGTCAAACGGATGACAATGAAATGATTTGTGTTCGAGGTATTTGTCGTTGTTTTGGGGGTAAAGTATTCACAGGTGACAGATGTGCCGAAAGTTGTCCTCGAGATCATATTGTCGATAAAAACGGAATATGCAGAAAAGGTTGTTTAAAGAAATTAAATACTTTTCTTTTAATATTTTAAATTTCCAATTTTAATTATATATTTGTTCAAATGTAAGTTATTGTAGAAGTTTACATCTAAAAGTTTAGTTTTAGTTGTTCAATGAATTGATAGGTAATTGAGAAATTTTTAATTGGTGAAGCATTCGCAAATTGATTGACTAACTAATTTTAGGATGTAGTTCAACGCAAATTGAGCATAAGGATAAATGTTACGATCAGATATTGCCGGGACAAAGCTGTATTGTGGATTCTCAATGTATGGGAGGATTCAGATGTGTCAAAAATATTTGTGTTTGTCCATCATCAATGATGATTAGGAATGGATTGTGCCGTCAAAGTAAATATTTTCAAAGCAAAATTTTGATTATTTTACAACCTTTTACGAAGTTCTTGTCACTCAAGGAAATAACAATCAGCATGATCTCAGTCATTTTCGAGAGAGTACGAAATCAACATCAAAAAAGGAAGCATCGAAGTTCACAATTTAGTATTATTCGATAATAAAATGCATTATTAGTAGTAATTTTGATTAAACATAAGATTTCTTACAAATTGCAAAAAGAAGTATGTGAACGTGAAAGAGCGGTTAATTAGTTAAATTTTTCAATTTCTTATTGCTTTAATGACACACTGATTTCAGTTCATGCTAAGAGACGTAAAATCACGCTAAGATGAATCTAAGTGAAATGATAGTGTTAATTTGCAAATGGATTTCCAGAATGAATTCTGAGATAAGCAACGGAGTTCATAAATGATAAGTGTACTAATAAGTGTTTCCATCCAATCGTTTCGTCATTATTGATGATAAATGATAAGTTGCCATTTCATCTCCTTTGAAGAAATTTATGAAAGTGATAAGGAGTAAGAAATTTTGCAGGAAAAGTTGCACCAATGCAATCATGCAATTATGGCCAAGTTTGCTTAGGTGGGTCATTCTGCCACGCCGGTATTTGTGTATGTCCAGCAGGTTTTATCAAAATGAACGAAGAATGTGTTCTGCGTGCAACAGTACCGCCAAGTTCGACATGTAATTCAGCTGTGCGATGCGGTGGAGGTTCCATCTGTATTGCAGACATATGTGAATGTCCTGATTTTAAAGAACCCGTAAATGGAATCTGTGAAATGTCACCTGCAGGTGTCAATGCTTACTTGTTGCTGGAAGTAAATGAACTGGCCTCTAACCAAAACTCTTTCAAATAATTTAATGATCAGAGAATGCTATGCTTTAAAAAAAATTTTGGACGAAAATTATTTAAAGAAAAAGATATGTTAAATTATTCAGAGATGATGCAGAAGTGGGAAATGTTCTGTTGGTTATTCTAGTTTACAATGTATTTTTTAAATCAAATTTATGAATGTCCAATTTAAGTACTATTGGGAGATTCCTGTCCAACTGGAAATGAGCGATGTTTGGGCGGTTCATCCTGTCTTTTTGGCATATGCGAATGTCCATTTGGAACAGTGCCGAAATATGGCGAATGCATATCAGAACGAAAAGTTCCCGTTGGTTCTCGTTGTAAATCCACTCAGACTTGCCTTGGACTTGCAACTTGCATTGAAGGCATTTGCCAGTGTCCAGATGGCATGATTTTACAGGTTAATGAATGCTCTTACAAATATTGATAATTCTTCGATATCACACATAATACCTAGCAATTTAATTGAAAAAAGACAATTACAGGATGGGGAATGTCATTACCACACATTCGTCGGTGTCGGGAGCAGTTGTGCAAATGGAGAATTTTGCGACGGCGGATCAATATGTCTTCAATCGGTTCGATTTTGAGAATTTTTCAGCTTGTTTTAGTGATATTCTCTTCCGCATCTTTTGTAAATGATGAAAGATAATTTTCTGAATAACAAATCATTTTTACTTGTAGATCTGTTTGTGCCCGCCTGGTACAACGAACCAAAATGGCCTATGCTTAGCTGAACAAAAAAGTTTATTTTTCGAATGGCTTTTTTTTTCCTGAAAATATGATAGAACTTTATATTCAGAACTTTTTCGTTTTCCAGAATTCTCTAATAAGTTTACAATTTATGCACGATGATATGTCATAAACAATCGATTTCATCACTCATTAGAAATATGTTTTTTAAGTAAAACTTCATCTTCATCAGAATTTGGTACTTAAAAACTTTCTTGCAAAAGTAATCCAAAAATCAAAGATTTATTACTAAAAACAAAAAAAAATGCAAAGAATGCCAAAAAACTTGATAGGACTTAATATTCAGAATTTTTTCACTTTTCAGAAAACTATGAAGAGACGTGCATGAATGGCGAGACATGCATTGATAATTTACTTTGCATTGATGGAATTTGTCAATGTCCGCAGGGAATGTTCTCAAGTAGTGGACAGTGCATATTAACAACAACAGGTAACGTTATCTTGGACGAATAATATCCAAGTTTTAGCCATCCGATCAATAGGAATATCATGCTTTCTCGATTGATTAACATCTCAGTCGGAATTTACAAAAAGTTTTCAAATGTTTTGGATAGCACATTTTGTTGCAGATTCACTTGTTAAATGTTCGAATTCTTCTCAGTGTACAGGAAACTCTTACTGCGATCATCAAAGCGGTCTTTGTATTTGCCAAGGTTTGTAGGTTTTTAAAACATGAACTAATTAAGTATTTTACTGTTATTCATTCATGTTTAATCTGTGCAGAACTAACTAAGTAATTTTACTGCTACTCATTCATGTTAAATCTGTGCAGTATCTCGCCTGGAAGTTTCACCTTACTTCTTTTTCCGATGAATTAATTACCTCTTCTAAGAATGGTTACATTTCAGATGGATTTCAATATAGGAATCAATCCTGCATGCCAGTGTTCACTCGTGCACTAATATCACCAATCAAAGCATGCATTACCAGTGCAGATTGTATGATTGGTGCGAAATGCATCGCGAACAGGCAAGATTTTCATCTTTTTTAAATGAAAAGATTAAAAAATAGGAGGAATTTTAAGAATAGCCTCTTCAATTTTTAAAATTTTGCAACCAAATTTCTAGAAATTTATTTCCTTAATCTGATCAGTATATTTTGCATTTCAATATGAAAGAAAACATTATCTGGAAGACTGATGAAAAGCTAATTGTGAATATAAGGTTCAGCTGAAAAAAAAAAAACCGAACCATAAATATGTCTGTAGATTGTTTTAGTATAATGGAATGCCATAAATTGAATAAATTTACAGATGTCATTGCCCGGCAGGTGAAATTTTCACTGGTGGTAGATGTCAAATGGTATTTGCCGAAGCTGGAGAATCATGCCTAAATGGTGAAACTTGCACATCAAATTATGTTTGTATCAATGGTTCATGTTCATGTCCTGATGGTGAAATATCCAGAAACGGCAACTGTGTCACAGAAGATACTGAAATCAAGAAGTACACCAGGTATCAAGGTAAATTTCCACTAGATTTTAATAGTTCTTTATCTCCATTCACCATTTTAGCAATATTTTTTTATAGTCTTTTAACTTATCAATCGATCGATTTAAAATAGGGATGATTGTTATTCCATCTGAAACATCAATAATTAATTAAGGGTTCTTTTTTTATTGGAATTTAATTTGGAACATAGTTTATTTTTCTTTTTAGCTGAGCCTCATTCTTCCTGTAGCAAAGGTGAGCTTTGTATCGGTGGGTCATTTTGCAATGTGGTTGATGGATTATGTCGATGTCCTGCGAATACTATCTTGCAAAATGGAAGATGTGAATTCGCTAATGGTAATTATTATATTTCTAATTAAAATTAAGTTTGAAAAGCAGGAGGAATGTTGCATGCAACTTCTTATCTTAACTATCCATTTTAGAACAATCGGTTTTCACACTTCCGCCGCAGCAGGTTTTTAATCGAAGTGGGAATATGTTGAACGAATCACTGAATGGTACTGTAATTAATGTAAATCGAATAACAATCCGTCTGAATCGTTGCGAAAATAGCAATGATTGCAAGGGTGGCTCTTATTGCCTTGGATATCAATGTATTTGTCCCTTTAATATGATCATGAAAGATGGTCTATGTTTGGAAATGTCGCAGAATTCATGTAAGAAAGATTTTTCTAGTTAATAATTTTTAGAATTTTAAAGAAGATATGAGCAAATTTGAGAGTGCCTGTCGCCTTCTTTCAATTCTAAATTTTCATCTTACAAAACAAAATTGAAAATTTTTTTTTTGCTGCGATCGATACGCATTTGCATGACCAGGCTTCTTTGTTTTTTATCGCCTTTTTAGATTTCAAAAGTGTTTAACTGAAAGAAGAAAAGTGTTGTAAATTTTTTTCGTTTTTTGATAATCGATTTTCCCAGTGAATCATCGTATTGGTGGTCGATGTTCAACAAACCAGGAGTGTACAATACGTAATACAGTATGTCATAACGGAATATGCATTTGTCTTCCTGGATATCGCATATCTGGAGATACAGAATGTGTCCCAGTAGCAGTACCATTTCCCAAAACTCATCTGCAAACAATAATACCAACAACAACAACAATTATTGCCATGAGCAATAATATCGACAACAATAGCAAAATGGATGAAATGGCAGCAAATGAAGTGATAGATTCAAGGATAAAAATTGATTCAGATGAGATAAGTCTGGATTCTGATTCTGCATTGTTCACAGCTTTACCATTAATCGACGCTAGCATAGAACGTATCCCGTCAAGTCCGCAAACTGAAATGATCGTGAACATATCAGGTGGCGTATGTAACGAAACAACATTATGTTTATTTTTCTCCATTTGTCATAATGGTATTTGCAAATGTCCTCTCGGTACTGGTATCTCCGATACCGAATGTAAATTTACGATCGATGGTAAGCTCCCGTACTTCTTTTTGTACTATACTAATTGCTTAGTTTTTGTAAATTTGCAGAAAAAAAAATCCTTTTGCCTTGTATCAATGAATCTGCAGATTAAGCGCAAACCCTACGACCCTTACAAAATAAATTAGATTTGCAATATTTTGTGCTTAGCTAAATGTGATGCTCTATTTAATTATAATAGAAATTCAGAATTTTAATTTTTTTTTCTGTAAAAGCTTAAAATAAAAAAGTTTTGTGAAAGAAATGCATGGCAAAATCGCCGCAAGGCATTGGTCGCAAAGGCGAGCTCTTATAGGATACTGATAATACGTTACTTTTGGATTGAATTAACTTTCTTATCATGATATTTTTTGCTTTATTTACCTGCTTGCTATTTCAATAGTTTAAGTAAATCGCTTGCGACAATTCGAGAAAATGCTGAATGGCGATTATTCGGCATTAACGTACTCAACATTACCGATCAAACAAACAACCCATTTACTATCTACGACAGCCGAAATTCATCCTTTCTCATCTGTTGAAGTTACCACAAAACCAGCCAATCGAGTTTCGAATATTGAAGAAGTGTGGCCAACAGTGCACTCACAGATGAAGCCGAAAAGTGTAACGTCGATGAGCAGTTCGTTTCGATTTTATTTCCTTTTATTAGAATAATGAAGAATAGACGATTTGATTCAAAACGAATCTATCTTGATGACATCCAGAAAAGAACGATGGAAAATGCAATTATTTGCTTCTTTTTTCTTTTTCAGTACTAAATTTCTTTCCTACTTTACTGCTACTTTTGCTGGTATTCCGAATTTTGCTAATCTAGAAACTTTTCAGGCTCGTCTCTCTTTGATTCAACAATTATTTACTAATTTTTATTTTTTTCGGTTCCTTCACCTCATTTAAATATAAATTTACATAACGTACTGCATCTACTGTAATGATGGGAAATCTTAGTTTTATGTCATTATATGGAATCTTAATGATTGGTGGTACATGTTTTCATGCATTCATGATATTTCTAATTTAATTGAAAGAGTAAAATATAAAAAATTCATGAAATCTCTTGGAAATGCATGCCCAACACGCAATCAACAATGAAATTTAAAACATTTCTCAAATTCATTGTTTATTTGTTTGTTTCTCTGATTTATTTCATATGAAGTTTTTCTTTCCAAAATCTTTAGATTTTCAAATGAATTTTCAAAATTTATAAAAATAAACTTTCAGCATTTCAAAGCTTAATTTGGATTGTAATCACTGGTGTTGATTGCAAGATTCGAATCATTCTTATTGAAAAAGTACTGTATTGTTACAGTTCGATGTCAAACATCCCAACAATGTCCTTCTCGGGCTGAATGTATCGATGGTTTATGCAATTGTATATCAGGTACTGCGATGTCTCAATATGGTTTCTGCATACCTGTTCATATTGGTTTGTTTCGTTTTACAATCTTGTTCACGACATTTCTCAACATTTGATTTCATTTCTCACTTTACAGTCAGAATTTTTTGTCCTACGAGTCGGACGACAAATTTGCTGAAGATATCTTAATATGTTATAGATCTATTTATTTTATCAGTTCATTCTCATTTAAAATAGATATATTAAGTTTAAAAATTGAAGAAAATGAAAGTTGTAAAACTTCGAGTTTTGATCTTTTTACAATAATTTGCAATTTTTAAGAATCAAGTCCAGGAATGTCATGTTTTAATGGGGAAACGTGCATTGGATTTTCGAAATGTGTCCAAGGGATATGCACATGTCCACCAGAATGGAACAATATCATTGATAATGAATGTGCTAGAGGTTTTCGTGGTGAGAATACTTTATCCGTTATCAGTTAGCAGTAATGTTTCTCCTGGAATGAATCAATTTAGGCGATAAATTTGACCTTTTATAGTTTTCACTAGGAAATTCTCATAACTATGTATGTTACTGTTTACTTTATCAGCAAAGCCCTATAAAGTCATCCGGAAAGTTCATTCTACTTGAAAAATTTAAGAATTAAAATTTAGAACTCAGAGGGCATTGTATGACTTCCATGCACTTTTATTGTGCGGCACTGTATTTGCATGGCATGCTGCGTTGTGTGAAATGTATTGCATGCACGACATATTTGGCATTCAAACATGCATGCAAGAGCGCTGCAAATGTTTTCATTTCTGAGTTTTACATAGTTCTTTTAGTGATTATCGTACTTTTGCTTTCTGAACTTCATTACTAACAAAATACTTTTGGAAGATCATTTTAATGAGAAAGCAAAACATAAAATTTTCTGAATCCACTGCAAACCATCAAATCCTAGAAGATTCACAGGAAAAAAAAAAAAAAAAATGGCAGCAAGCTAAATTAACTCCACGTTCTGGCTCGATTCAACAATAATTCGAAATCTCAAGAAGGAAAGATGAGATAGTGAAAGCATCGCACTTTTTTTCTATTTTTGTAAAATTAATTATTAATTATGGCTATCGACTGTTTTTTTCAAATCAAATATAAACTGCTCCATTCTTCAAAGTTTTTCTCTGTCATTTTAAATCGAATCACAAAAGAAGACGTAAGTATGCACAGAAAAAGTTTAGTCAGTAAATTCAAATATAAATTGAATTAAGTTGACTTGCGAGCAAAACGAGGTACTCATCGAAGCAGTGTTAACGCAAGAGAAATTTCACATAGTGATCGTTATACTGCACGACAATTCAATTGGTGCAGTGATAAAGTATTTGAATTTGAACAAGTGCTGATGTAACTTTGGTGGTTTTCGTGTCGAGAAGAATCGACAGAGATTCGTGCAATGATTCTTTTTATAAACTTTATCAAACTTTTTTTTGAATTTAATCAATCCGCTCATTTCTGCATATTGCATGCATACTCCTGCTACGCTCCATTCATCTTAATAACATGCAAAAAACTGTGTTAATAAAGTACAGTGCGTTGTAGGTGATATTGGGACGAGCAGTGCTTTGTCATTTGACAACACTTTTGTAGTAAAGGAATGAATCTTCAAACAGAAACATTGCTCTGCGCTTCCCTTCTATCGGATGCAATGAAAATCTTGCGATAATTAAGGGAATGCTTTCTGGAAGTTATTTGTAACCATCATCTAAGAATAATGACTGTTTCATCTAATTTGATCCTTAATCTCTGTTTCTGCATAATTTTACCTTTCTAAAACAAGGAATTATTATCTCCTTAATCCTTCTTTTTTTCCAGAAATTCTTTCAGTACCCATTTTTACATCACTTCCCAATATTTCGTCGCAGAGAAAAAGTATATTTTAATAAGAAAAAAAAGAACTAAAAAAATGCAACTGAATTTTAGGAGCACTGGTTTGTCCATTGTGTACCAATCTTTACTGTAAATGCATTTCAAAAAGTCTGTTCAGTAAATTTCCTTTGAAAATCTTTACAGAAGATAAAGCTTTTATGATTTACGAAGAGTGGAATCTCATTCTTGAGGATTCTTATGTCTATAATTACCCTGATGCAGCATGGTAATTATTCTCGCAACAAATAAATCTGATGAGATATCAATATCAGTATGAGAATTTTGATTCAATCTACCCATTATATCATCGTATTCCTATCTGTATTTCAGTGTTTATCATTATTATCACTGTAGAGACAATCTTTTATCTTTTGCATTTCTTTGTTGTAAAACATCGAATATTCGACTGTTTCTGCGAGGAAATACATGTGTTTTCATTTATATCAGTTTGTTGTTCTTTGTATTCAATTATCTAATTTCCATTTCTCACTTTGCTTCTAATCAGCATCAACACATATCAACAGATTCTGATTGTCAACACGTAATATCACGTGGTATCCGGCGATGGTTTCTGTGTATTCATAGCATTTGTCAATAATGCTAATTGCTGCGAGTAAAGCTAATTAATGACCAATGCGTGCTAATATTCAACTGTATTCATATCCTTGGAAATTTTCGATTTGTTGAATTTTCTAAAAAATGAAAACACAATTTCCAACATTATGCTCCACTTTTACTTCAAATCAGAATATACTGAAATCGATATTTCAATAAAAACAACTGCATCCGACAAAAGGATAGCAATGATTAAAAGGATAGCAAACGAATCAACTTGCAGTGATTTGGCCATATGCATCAATGAACTTGGGACTTGTTCCGCTGCTTAAATTTTTGTCGGCAACAAATATCATCCAATTCGAAGAGATCGTAAGTTCTAATTTTTGCATTTCCATTTTTAAATCAAACTAAGTGATAAAAGTAAGATCAGTGATTTATAATTTGTCATGACCTTTCTACTGCTATCTTGTTTTTACGATTGAAAAAAAACTTCGGATATCAGTATTCCGAGATGTTGTTGGCAACAATGCGTGGCAATCAATTTACTGATAATTTTATTATGCATAGATATTTTGTGATTTTCGAACTTTTCATCATCTTTTAAATGATTCCATTGGCCAAATTACCATTTTTTAGCAGAAATGGAAATATTATCGTTAAAGATATTATATGCAGTGATGGATCAACTTGTATCACTGATATATATCAATATGCCAGTGACACTACACCCAGAAAAATGAATTGTACATCACTCCAAATAGTAAACCATTAATTGCATCTGTTTCTAAATTCATCTTTAGTTTTAAAAATCCTTTAATATTATGCATAAATAAATAATCTGGAATGTTTATATTTAAATTTTAGTACCTCATGGGTTCTAGTAAAATGCTGGATTCTGGATTCACTTTCCAATACCTTCTGGCTTCTAGCGAGACATTGGATTCTAGATCCGCTCGCATTGATGATTCGCGGTATCTTAGAAGTGTGATTCTGTATGATTATTTGTTCAGTGATTGCGATGCTTATTCCATTGATCTAGTTTGCACAATCAGTAATTTTTGTTCAATTTATTTATAAAATCAACTTTTCTTATATCTTCAATATGCAACTGATCCTTTTAATTTGCCATCTTAACAGCATGAAAATAGCTTGATAAGTAAGTAATTAGGATTTCTGTATCATTTTGTATGCGTTTTTCTGAAAATTTTATCAACTTCATTTCGAACTTTTTTTTGTTCATCTTTTTTTGGTCTTGAACTTTGACACTTTCACTTTATTTTAATCACTTGTCAAGCACCATTATTCTATGTTTTATCGATGCATCGTGCATGAATGTAATATTTTGATGGATAGCTTTCTAAGGAGGGGAAATATATATGCCCTATAAGTACGGTAGCAGCGAATTGTAAAGTTTGCGATCAACATCACTATCATTTTACTCATTCATTGATAGGTCAGTCAGGTCAACCAAAATATTTCCGAAGAATTACTCCGCAAATCATTCCCAACTGGCAACCATTGAAGAATTGTCCGTCAACTGACTTATGTTTATTACCCAACTGTTTCTGCTCAAAGTAAGGATATAATACATGAAATCATTTGTTTTATTTAACAAAAATAATTGACCGGAAACCGATATGTGATAGCTAAACATTTCCAATACAGACGATAAGCTATCAATAAAAGTAGGATATTGATCTGTTAAATGACATTAGTGTAGAATTAGAATTCATGAGATAATAAATTCTGACCGGCGGAAAGCAAATTATGAAAATGAAATTCTTCTGAGGAGAAAAATGGATGTAAAATGGGAAACGGCGAAAGGCAAAAGCCAGTGGTCAAACGTCAAAGTGGACATTCGAAAGGGATGCGATTCTGAATACATAATGCATTCTGCTTTGAGGTCTGGATTGGAAATTCCTGGTGGATTATTGGCAACAGATGTGCCACAAATAATTCTCTTAACATTCGATGGTCCAGTAACTGATCGAACATTTAATATATACAAATCACTATTCGGTGGAAAGTACCGGTATCCAAATTTGTTGTTAAGTAAAAATGGAATTTTGGCCTGCAACTTTATGATTTCCTTTGCTTTCTTTTTTTCTATAATTGTTTAATGAATGTAATTTGACATCTATTACAATGAAACAGAATTCGATTCAGGAATCCAAATGGTTGTCCTATAAAAGGCACTTTTTTTGTGTCCAATGAGTGGAATAATTATGATCAAACCCAATGGTTAATAAAGAATGGTCATGAAATCGCTGTAAATTCAATAACGTGAGTTTTGGCCGATGAAATTTAGGACAAAAAGTATAAAATTCTATAAGTGGGAATCGACAAAAGGATGACATTAATTTAGGCAGAGAAGTTATCTTAAATTTTGATTAACTATTTGCTAAAAATGCGCATTTACAGGTTTTTTAATGCTGTAAGGTAGCATTGCAGAAAGGAATTAACAAATAGTCGAATTTTTAGTAATCCAACAATATGTCGTTTTTCGACGCTTTTAATTTTTCAAAAATTTTCTTTGTCATTACTGCTGACCATCGATTCATTCATTTATTTTTATTGATCCGAAGGATTTTTGAAATTTCGAAAAGAAACATGCAAATATTCAAGTTTTTATTCAGGCATAGAAATTTGGGTAAAGAAACTGCGGAAGGTTGGAGGAAAGAAATGGTTGGCATGCGTGATGCACTACGACATTTCAGTTACGCGACTGCAGATGACATTGTTGGTATGCGAGCCCCGCAACTCGAGTTAGGAGGTAAGTATGGAGGTCAAATTCAAGCAAATGACTATAGTTTTATAATCAAAATTATATATCCATTATATTGATTGATTGATTGTACCGATCGTGAAGGAACGAGAAGACAATAGCGTTTTGACGATCATATTAAGAGCGAAAACAGAATGAACCGTCTCCTTATCAGTGATCAATTAAAGAGCACTGGGTAGACATTTTCAGGTGATAATCAATTTGATATGATGGAAAAGTTTGGCTTCCTCTATGATAATACAATGAGTGTAAGCGATGGACCATATTGGCCACAAACATTAGCATATAATACAGCTTGGAAGTGTTCATCAAGTTACTGTCCGAAGAAAGCTCATCCAAATGTATGGGAAATACCAATAAATCGTTTTACTGTCCAAGGCTCGCAAAAAGAATTCACCATGCTGAAAGAAGCGATCCGTGTATGTTTTTCATCTTTTCATCTTTTTTTTTATTTATTGGAATATGTACAGTTTAATTCAGGCGGAAATAAACCCGCTTATAAGTAAAATAAAAACAATGCGGAAATTTGTTCAATCCAATTAGAAATAGAAAATAGTAGAATGAAATATAATTTCGACTTATTTTGTTCATTTTTTTCAAAAGATATTCTTCCATTAAAATTAACATAATGTTGCTCATTTTTTTTTTGCGAAGATGAAGTAGAAATTATTGATGATAGATTGAAGTGAGTAGAGAAAGAATCAAAAATCAAAACGACAAAAAAATTGGATTTTCCTCTCCATTTCTTATTAGATCTTTTAGATAATCGGAAAAAAGAAAAACAGAAGGCTTAGTATGGATATTAAAATGTATGCCCAACCTTGACGAAATGAAGTTTAAAAGTTTTTGCATTTGTAGCGTGACGATTCACCTTTGGATGTTGCGGAGATGTTGGAAATGAATTTCAATCGTTCATATAATTATAATAGAGCTCCGTATTTGTTAACTGTTGATAACGACTTTCTCGATGCATTATCAAATGAAGGAGCCATTATTGCCCTCAAATTATTCATTGAAAAAGTAATTGCATAACTTTTGCTTCTGCTATTTTAACCTTAAATTTGGACAACTGTTGAATATGGCAATGCTTAAATAAATTTCTTTTTATATTTTATTAAAGATGATGTAATTCTGCGAAAATGTACTTCTTATTTTTTGTCTCATTAAATTGATCTTAAATATGTAAAAAAAAAAAAAGGTTGGGAATATTGTCGGTAAGATGCACGAAAATTAAAGAAAATAATTACAACGTCTCCATCTACAAATATGTCGAACATATTTTAATTCTCCCAAACATTTCAATCAGTTTTAGTCACATTCCAGTTCCTTTGTTCAATTGAATTTCTTATTAACATTTTTCATCTATTCTCCCTGTAGCAACAAACTGGTGTTGAGAAATAGTTTTAACTCTTCTGAATTATGCTCACTGATTATTAGTCTTACTGTAAACCTTATTTCTTGAGATTTCAGCCATATTCTTTCAGATATTAGAGAATTCAGATATATATTTTGTCACAGCCACGCAAGCACTGAAGTGGATTAGATGGCCAACACGTTTATTACATATTCATAACTTTGTACCGTGGCAGTGCAATGAACCACTTAAAAGCAACGTTACTTCTTGTAAAGTGAGTTTCTCAATGCATTGAAACCAAAATGTACAATTTTTCTATTTTCTGGATTCAGAAAAGAATCGGGATTGCAAGCTGACCTGAAACTAGAGTAGTAAGCACAGATCGGAAGGTCAAAACACAATACATTGTTTTCTCCTAGCAAAGCTCTCGAGATTCATAACAATGCAAATAGCAGCTGCCAAGACTTGATGAATCAGAAAAATATATATATAAAATTAGCTGGAGCCGACCAGTTTCAACTAATCTGTATAAATAAAAATGTAAATGTTCGTTTGTTCGAAATCTTAAATTTCCGAAAATTCTTAACGTGCCCTATCCAAATAAAAACACGCTTCTGTTCGAATGCAACATTGTATCAAATCGGTGAAGAATTTGAAGTTGTATGGAAATGAACAACACTATATTTTTATTTATATAGATAATGACCTAGGTTTTGTGCAAGCCTAAATTGTCCGTCAGTGGCACATGAGTATTGTCGTTCTTTTGCGAACTTGTAATTCAGTGATTTAAAAAAATTTAATTTCATAATTGTATGAAGATCAAAATTTTTGTTTGCAGAATCCATCCAGTTGTTCATTCACTTGCGATGGAAAAACTCGGATTCTTCGAATATGTGGTACTTGCCCACAAGTATACCCAAAACTTGGAGATCCTACTGGTGCAGGAAATTCAACAGCCAATCGATAATCTAATTCAGAATTTTCTACTAATTACTAAATTTTTGAGTCTTTCATATGTATTTAGAATTCAAACTTTATAGATCTTGCAAGCACCGAATAGAATCACTGAACTATTCAGTTATTATATTTTGGATTCATGAAATAGAAAATATTATTTCACTGAAAATTACAGAAATGAGACGGTGATTACATTATGATCGGTACACTCGTTAAGTCATTGCGCAGCAGTAGTATTCCATAAGGGAAAATTTATTGTCATAACCAAAAATCTTGAAAACCAATCAAATATTTTCTATAGTAAGAAACTGGTTTTAAAACATTTGGCAGTTCGTATCACTTGTGCATATTAAAGTCTCAGTAAAGAAGCTGGCCATAACTTTATAAATAAAATGAAAAGATATTGGAATTTCAACTTTACTGAGATAAAATTCTTATGTTTATTTCACTTCATCACTTCGTTTAATAAAAATTTCGGAAGTTATGAAACGAAAGATATCTAGAGATATTTATAAATGGGAAGTCAATGGGATAGAAACAAGATGTCGAAAATGTTGATTGATCAAAGATGGAAAAATATGCGGCGACACTATCACCGCATATTAACCAAAAGATGTTTGAAATAGCAAATCCTCAAAAGAACATAAAATTTATAAACACTTTTAATTATATGGTACAATACAACAAAAATAGAAATTATCAATTAAAACATTCAAGTTTCACAGTGAATTCCAGCTAAATTAAATGACTGCAGGTCTACAATTCAAGAATAATTCAATAAAAAAGTTAATTAGCAAGAAGTGATATTTCTTTAAGTTGCAACCAATTTCGTAACCTCATTTTCAGATTTAACTGAAAAAAATAACGAAGGGGAAGTTTATTGAACAGAAACACTATGGTTAACAGCAACCAAATCCAATCTCTTTTGGATGAAATGTTTTAAAAGTGAATAGAACAGATTTTTGCATTACTGTAGCGACATTACAAATGAAAATTTCTCTCTTAGAAATCCCAAAATCAAAAATTTAATGATGTTACATACTAAAAATCACCATTAAATTTATTTACCAATGTTAAGTAATTTGTACTTCTATCATTTCAGCATCTTTTTAAACTTTCTATTAAATAAATGAAGTGAAATAATAGAATTTCAATTGTGCATAAAAAATACAAAATTGGAAGAAAACTATAAGAAAAAGCGATGAATTTTGGGACTGATTTACACATAAAGAATCAGCCTTTTGACTTAATTACACATAAACAGTCAGCCTTTTGACTTAATAGCATTAACAGTAAAGTTACAAATGAATACATAGGAAAATTAGAGGGAAATGATAACATGTTTTTAAAACAGTATTTAAAACTACAATTCTTTACTTGGTCGGCTATCTCAATAATCGGCATAGAATATTCTTATACAATGAATGATGCATATCGATTAAATAACACAAGTCCTTACTGAGTACTGACTCTTGAGAAGACGATTATCATAGTGCATGATAACTAAAGAGATAAAAAAAAAAAGAAAAGAAAACTAAATCAGTTATTGAAAATGCGAAATTTAGACATAGTAACAGGAGGGGTTGTTTGCACCTTCAAAAAATCGGGCAAATTCAGCGATTCCGAATTGCTCTCATGCCTGAAATACAGCTCTTCCAAAACTGATGAAATCGCGAAAAGGAAATCGAAGTAATTTGACGAAATTTAAACAAAACGAGAAAAGGAAAAAATATTAACAAAGTAACGTTAAAAAGAATGCTCCTCAAATCAAGAAAGAACAGAATGAATTCGTTATGTACTCTTAGTATAAAAATATTTTTACTGTCATTTTAGTATAATTTCAAGCCAAACAAGGTTAGGTGGCACAAACTTCTTCGATGAATGTTTATGATTTAGTAGCATGAAGTCATAGGAACGCTTTATGACATTAAGCTTGTAAAAAATTGGCCAAAAAGAAAATAGTACATTTACAATGAGTAGAAACAAGTAAGGTTCTTCAGTGTTGGTGAAATTAATTTTTTTGAAATATTTAATATCTTCCTATAAAAGCCATATCTTCATATATATATTAATATCTTCCCATTTTTTTACGAATTTTACATTCAAAACTTTTGATGTACGAGAATTTATTTCGTGTAATTTCTACAGAAGACTATAATCTCCTTAGGTAAAAGTTTACAGTGCAAATATTGATAAGATGCTGGAAGGCAGCTTACTAACACATCTTAGAAACGACTCATATCATGTGGAAGATAATTTGTCAGTTACTGGAAGGAAAGATCACAATAATATCTAAAAGATGTCACGTTCCTATGAAAAAGTTATTCTATTGTTATTCAAGAAACAATTGCCTGTTCACATTTAAAAGACAATTTATAATACCACGCAAAAAAAACATTTTAATATATCAGGAACAAAAAATAACATGAAGGATATCTCATCATTTGGAGACAACTTACTGTATCATATCTTCGATATCGACAAGCATCGAGTCCTGCTGCATATACAGCGAATCTTTTTCAATTAGTAATCTCATTAATTCCGCATTCTCTTCTACAAACAATAATATAAAACAATAAGAAATCGCTCTGAACAAATTATTGCTGTCATTTTGTTGAAATTATGAAGATAAACATATTTGAATTAATCGCTCAAATCAGTTATTAATTTTCATCGTTGTAAAATAATTTTCAAAGATTACGAAATCGTTAGGTAGATTTAACCTTATCTATAACTCTCTATGGAGTTTTTCATAGCCACTCCAAAAAAATAGTAAATATCCTTTCATCTTCCAACAGATTTGCTCCGTTTGTGTCATTATTTTTGTCCTTTTGCCATTTTCTTCATATTAATAAAATTAAAAAAAAAAAGTACCATTGATACGCTTCCTAATCTTTTCGCTTATTTCGATGAGCTGTTGACGTGTCATCTTGGATAACTGCAATCTGAAATTTGAAATTTGAATTCAAGTGTATTATACAAAATTATTGATATTTTAAAAAGCAAAAAAGCTTTTAGAGATGCAAGTACTGAAAAGTTAAAAGCTTCGGAGGAAACTAGAAATTTTCAAAAAAAGAAAAAACTTTCTAAACCAAAATAAAATTTGTATGAGAACCTGGAAACTTTCGGAGGGATAGTTGTGATAAATCGATCCGTGTTAAGTTTCTCGATTTCCATCTGCATTTTCGCAGCCTGTTTCGCTTTTGCAAGCATCATTTTCGTTTCCTCTTCCAAAATTTGTCGTTTTTCTTCTGCATAATTAAATAAAAAAGTAAGTGTAACTGTAACTTATCTGCACTAAAAAGATCCACACTGAAGATAAGAATAAAAAGATCTCAAACACTTTCCATTCCCTCGTCTTATTTCTCACATGCAATCTGATATCCGAAATAATATATGTTTCTATAAAAACCATAGAAAAATATTCTCGAGAATGAAAATTTGGTATTTTTTTATTTTCCTTAAATCCTGGAATAATAAGTCTGCACAAAGAATTTATTTAGCTTTGTGTCTTTGTGGCAAATTTTCAGTGCCAAGGATGTATAGGCACCAAAGGATCGACGAAGACAGCGGTTGTTTCCCAAGAATTTAGCCCTGTAAACACGTTCATGTGCTCACAGGAATTTGACTTCTTGGCATATCCTAATACCATCTACGTGTTAGATTCGAACCCGAACTGCTACTCCAATCTTCGCTATTCTCCCACCCGGCCATGGATCAATATTGTGTAATATTCATGTACTAAAATTGGAGTGCAGTAAAAAATCAACGCGATCTTGAAACATTGATAAAGCACCTCAGAAAGGCAGATAAACCGGGAGAGAATATAGGGGATCTATAGAAAGCAAAATAAATAAAAGTGTAGATATCATTAATAAAATGATAAAAGGAACTTTTTCATACAAAGTGAATATGATGGCAAAAATAACTAATTTTTGTCAAGGATTTCACAAAAATAACAGTAAAATAGAAATTATACTAGAACAGAAATTTGTGATAATAGGTTCACTGATAGAAAAGAGCTAAAATTCGAGAGGAGGTACTTTGAAATTTATGAAACAAAGGATGGTTGACTTCACGCACGAAATTTCAAGATATCTAAAAAATAAAAAAGAAATTTCCCTGCCGAAAAATTACGATAAAAATTGATTTGAAATTTAGAAGCAATAAATTTATACTTACTGATAGCTGATACAGCTTGACGTAACTCCGAAGCATTCAAATTGGAACCATTAATCACCGAACTTCGCAAATTTGGTGCGGACTTCGATTTGGGCACAGAAAAATCATCATCCGAACTTTGCTCTTCATCTTCTTCCTCATCTTTCAGATCGTTGATATAACAAACCTAATAAATACACGAAAATATAAAAAAATAAGATTGAAGGAAATTATCACTGACAAATTAATTATAAAAATTTAAGGAATTTGTTACCACGGCTTAAATTATTAAAAAGGTATGAAAAATTATCTAAAACACATTTTTTCAAACGATTGGAAACAACAAAAATCTTCCTAATAATTTACACCAAAAAAATCCATTCTACTCCGTAAGAATACATATTTCAGTGTAAGACTGCAAAAATTACTTGCAAATTCATGGCTGTCTGCAAGCGAAATCCAAGATTTGATTTCGATGGCCTCATGTAAACCCGTGGAGCTGGTTCTGCTGTATATTGATCTACTTGAAGTGCTAAACGTCGACGCACCTGTCAAAAAAGCATTACATTTATCATATTTTTCAAATATGGTGAAAAGAGGATACAATTATGTAATAAGGTCTTTCGATATATCACTATATAGTGCCAAAAATCTTTTTCGATACCATTTGTTGATTCTATTTAAGTTTTTTTAGTTAATCAATTGTGCACTTAAAACTAGTGTTTGAAAATAAGTCTGCCAGTTAAAATTCTGCAGCTCAATAATTAAAGCACAAAAAGTTTTGAAGATACATTAAAAAAATTGCTACAGAGTTATTTATGTTACAAACACTTTGTCATTAAAAAAACGAATAACATGATTTCATAGTTCTTTTGAACTTCCAGAAGAACTTCTGTCAAAGATACATTGCATTTATGTAAAATTAAGAAAAAAAAAAATCATAGATGCACTAATAATTAAAAGAAGTATATTCGAATCAACAAAATGACAATCTCTGTTATTAAATCTTTTCTATATTAAAAGCCCAATTGAACTTGTAAGGAAATTCAGAATTCAAAATTTACCAGCAATTATTAAAACAATCCATTTCAGAAGCAAAATGAAAGCTCATTTAAAGAGCAATTCCGAAAGAAAAAACTGGAGAAGATTTCTAATTCAAAAAGCAGCCTAAGCTTAACATTCAATTCTGTGTCTAAAAGACTTCTAAAATTGCCTAATTTTGATTCTCTTTCACAAGCACCAATACGATCTCTTTTCAAAAATGTATATGCTTTAATAAGAATAGATGCATTAAAACAAAAAAAAAAAAAGACATGAAATGTAAGCTTAGTCCGAAATTCCCGTTCTTTCGAATATCTTAAGATTTTTAAAATTGTCTAAATTTTTAAAATCATCCGAGCTATCTCTTCAAATTCATATAAAATAAACCGATTATAATGCTTTACAAAGCTCTAGAAAATTGCCTAACACAGAATCTCATAGTACAATAACTCATCAAATTTATAAATGTCAGCTATAAATGTCATTTTTTAAGTCTTACAGACCTATTCGATTCAAGAGACAATCTATTCTATAGTTTACAGTCAGATAAACAACGGTGGTATTTATTTATCTTTCTACAATAATTTATATGCAGTACTCTTAAAAAATGGTATAAGGCAGAATATATTAATAATTAAAGACATTGATATTAAAATTAATTTAGAAAGAAATGAAATACAAGACAAGAAGCTAAAATGAACCTGTTCACCAAGTAATTTCCTTTCCGTTATTATTCGTTCTTTTGCTGCACAATTCAGTTTTTCTTCCAGTTTATTAAAATCCAGTTGCGGTAAACATGTATCTAAATTATCCAATTCTTTGTCGATGTATTCCCGTAAAGAAGCTTTATCTCTCTTAATGGAATTGTTGGATTTCCACATACTTGAGATGCTGTGACGCATGGGCCATGATTCGGTAGTTCTCACTCCATCCTTATTCACAGTGTTATTTACAGTTGCCCCATCCCGAGAAATTTCTCGGAGATTATTTGGCTCATCGAAACGGTCAAAATGATAATTTGTTGGATTCTTCTTTATTGGCAAATCCGTATTCTTCTGTGAACCGGATTTCTCTAACGAGTTACATGGTTCTAAACTATCTCTCGACATCTGGCCTGAACTGTTACATTCAGAAAGCTTTCGATCTTGATAATCAAAGGATATATTCGATGGCTGCACCGAATTCTCTGAACCCAAAAAACTGGATGTCAAGTTCAAACCCTGAAGCGATAGTTGTGAAGGATCTTCAGTAGTTGGCCTCGAAGTTGCACTGGACATTTCGAAGGAATTTTCAGAACATGATGTAGATAAGGCTTGGTTACCATCCAAAGCACATGACTCAATGGATTCCAAGCTCGAACTATTGCTCTGTTGATCCAAGGAGCTTGAACTTACACTTCTAACACGTCGCGATTTTACTAAATTATGTAACAGTGATTTAGTGCATAAATTATGTTTCGATTCTGTGTTGGGTACTTTTTCATGAGATTGCCACATTGAAGTAAGGACTGGTGAATTTAAGATGGACAGAATGATAACAGCAATGGTATAATGAATAATACAAAAAAATAAATAAATGAAGAAATCTATGCGTTTTCCACCAAAGTTCGACTGCAAAAAAAATAAACCGAACAGCGAAAATCAGTTCATTATCAGGCTCGATTTCAGAATTGATAAGGAAAAATAAAAATGCTTCTTTCTTCCCAACTATCAGCGTCCCTTAGATATCAATAAATAGGGAATGAACGGCTGCAGTTGTAGTTTTATTATCAGGATTTAGAGCAATAAATGACGTTTGCATAGAACAAAAATATGTATCATCAACTGCCATCAGCCAGTTGATACCATCCATCAATATTCTAGAGTCATATTTTCCGACTTCATTATTATACAAACTGATAAAAGAAACGTTTGTAACCCAAATCAATACACCTTTTCACCTGCAATAGAAATTATCAAAATCTCTATAGCAATTTTGAAGATAGACATAATAACTAAATTAAATAAATTATTTTACATAAGAACAATGACACTTTTTACATAAAATAAAATTTGGGTCAAAGCTTGCTTCCACAAATTACGAGAAATCAAATACTATATTTGAATTGATAAAATAACTAATAAATCATAGTTAACTCTGATGCTAAATCTGATATTACAGAGAAGTACAAAATAGAAAATATACGGTAATTATAACTTTTCAGTCATTAAGTTGTTACGGTCGGTAAAATAAGATACTAGATGGATAAATGGATAGCGCAAAAAAGGGCAATAATAACAGAAATGAAGAGAAAGAAAAATAAAAAGATAGAAAGAATAGAAAGATAAATGTGACAAAAATGATATGATGGTTTTAAAATTGCATTGCATGAGAATTTATTTGCAAAAAAATTTTTTGAAATTGTCCAAGATTATGTTATGATTACTATAATTTTTGTAAAATTAACGAATATACTGGAAATATGTCATAAATTACAGAATGATAGCATTTCGACTTTTTTCTTTCATCCTTTTGTTATGATGCACAGAACTTCCAATACCAAATTTCCTCCCCTCCCCAGAATTAAGGATGAAGCAAGCAAACGAAGACATCAGGACACGGTTAAACTATATATCTAGCAATGAAAAGTATTTTCTAAATCATAAAAAAACCAAATCAATCTTTTTTTGGTGATTTATATAACCTATACAACAATATTCACATGCAAGACGAGCAGGGAACAAAAAAAATGAAAATGAAAGATGATATTCATATTTCATCATCTTTTATTCAATATTAAAAATTAAGAGGAAATAAGTAGCGATTAATTATGGAGATAACTGGATATAAAATCATGTATCTGACAATCAGTAACTATTATTTTTACTATTCATAAAAACCTTTAGCTGGATTCAATCTTCAATAATGAATCATCACTAGCGAAGATCGATACGATTCAGCCGCATATTACTTGAACTTTTTAAGTTGGAACATATGTATACGCATAACACACAAACTTCCGAATTTTCATTTCATTCCACATATCAGTCATTAGTTTCGATTAAATCGAACATTCGGATTGAACAGAAAGCATATTTTGCTGCATGAAATATTTTTACATAAGAGCAATCAATGTTTTGCCAGTGTGAAATGTTTTATGTAACCAATCTGCAATATTAATATGATGTGAGAGAATAATTTTAGGATGATCAAATAAGATCTCCTTCGGCTTGAACCGCATGTTGAACGAATAGTAGGAAAAGAAATCAAGGACAAAATTAGAAATGTTGACATAATCAACAACCGAATCCTAGGAAAGAATGTCTCCTGAAGAATCAACAAAAAATCGATTGCCAACTGTTATAATAGCAATAAGCTTCAAGAAACAATCGGTTCTTTACCAGTTTCCTATTTTATCAACAATCGGATATAAATCAGAATCACTTATTATGCTGATATGTTAAGATTTCCATACTAAAAATTGTTGTCCGACTTATTTGAATAAGAATTTTATATCCGTCAAAATTTACTTTTCTCTTATGTATCTTATTTTGCAAAGTCAAATTCCAAAAAATGCTATCAACATTTTAATAATAAATATATAAAAAAGCTGCGACATCATGGTAGTGTTATCAGTTGAGATTTAATTATCATAGTTTATAATGAAATAGAATTATTACTAGACGTAGAGATAAAAGATAAATTATTTCCAAATTTCGTGATGCAATACTGGATTAAATAAAATTAAACAGACAATAAAATATAGGAATTACATCAAAATTAAACAAATTCACGATTGCTCTCCATTATATTTCCAAAAGAAAGAGAAAGAGCAAGCTTCTGTCGATTAGTAATAAGGGAGTGTATGTTTGTGATTAGAGCTTCTCTTGAGAGAGTTCTATCAGAGATGTGAACTTTCAAGACATCCTCATCTAATCAGCAGCAAGAATGCAGAAGAGCAAATCTTCAACAACAACAAACAGCAACATGTTCCAAGATAAACAGAAAATATTTTAGTAAGGAATCGATGGGATCAATAAAAATCGATAGCAATCGTTCGCTACAACTAAATATGCGATGACATGTCGCAGAGAATAATGAATCGATGAAATCGATTTATCAAATTTGGAAGCAATCTTGCAAAATAATTTTTGTTGGTAACGAATTTCACAGAATTTAAGAATTGTGGAGCCACTCTTTTATAATCATAACTTTAAACAGCTTGTGATAAATCACGAACAATACAATTAGCAAAATCAATAATTATGATAGGCAATAATTTATCCTTTTATGTATAAGGACAGATAATGTTGTGAATAGTTAACTGAAAATGACATAAAATCAAATTTGGTCTCAAGTTTGATATCTAGATGTCTGCTCATTGCAATAAGCCTAAATTTCAATCTAAAAAACCACAAGTATTTATAAATATCGAAAAAATTATCAACATTATTTCTTGGTAGAAATGATAAATGTAATATGAAGCATGGATAACGCGAAATTTTAATAATCCGTTCCCAAGGTTAGTATACAAAATAACACTTGGCTAAATTCACAGAAATCTTATTTCAGAGATACTTATTATCGATTGGTTATTGTTTTTCGAAACGGCTAGAATTTTTTTTAAAACTTATATTCTGAATTCTGCGAATAATTTAAAGATATTACCATTTAGCAATACGCTCTAGGATATTGAAAAATGAACAAATGAGTAAGAGCAGTTCAGGAAAACTGATTTCTGAAATATGGAAGAAACATAAATTTATCAAGAACTGATGACATCGGACCATCACTTGATAAATAAAATATAAGATTTGAACCAAAAAAGGAATTTGAAAATAAAATTTGAAACACGAATAAAAAAAAAAATTCCCGTGCGATTCAAGGAGAAATTAAATCATCAGATAACTTAGCTTTTGCTACTTCCATTACCATGTTTAAATATACTATAAGCAAAAAATGCATGCAAATAGCAATTGATATAATATCATGCATGAATGAAGTAAGAACTTCGACGCAAGAAACAATTATTGGTGATCACTGAGCTCTCTTGAGACAGAAAAGAAAGATCATTAAAGCCGATCTGAAATAATTGTGTCAATTTTTGGTTTGGCAGATAAAATGAAAATGTTCAGGGAAAAAGCTAAAAGATAAGAACTTGAGAAACCAATTCTTAGTTCATGGCAACTTTGCCCTTCCTGAAACAGTACATCGTTTATGGACTCACTACTTATGGTACTTTTCAATAAACAAAAATGAATGACATTAATAGCTATGAAAAGAATTTGCTGAGAAAGCTATCTCTTCAAGATCACTAGATGAACATCTTCATTTCATCTCTTTTTTCACATCTCCGAGCATATTACTTTTGAATTATTTAAATTTTCATTTAAAATATGAAGTTTTTGGGTAACGAATAAATCATTCGTTCCCCTCATTTCTTGATAAAAAGAATAGCAATGCCATTTCGAGAAAAGTTGGAGATTTAGAAGTCGGAATTTCGGAATTTCCTACTCTCTTCGACACTAAAATCATCAAAAATATCGCACTTACATTACTTTTTCTTGTTCAAAAAAAGTATACACTTTATCCGATTCTCCAAGCAGTCTAATTACTGAGTAACGGCTCTCTTCAATATTATCTAACATTCACAACAGTGCTGTTAAAATTAAATTCTAAATTGATGACAGTTTTCCCAGACACAGCCAAATGATTTATGGAAGAAGTAATAATAATTTTGCCTTTTTTCCATCTATTCGTTGGAAATGGACATATATGAACATTCATCCATCATTTACCACTTCAGATATTCTTTCTCCCAATTTTCTGAAGGTTTCAAATATTATTCTCAGAAAACACTCAAAAATCATTCAAAATTCATACCTTTCAGATTAACAGATTTAAAAAAAAACGTGCCACATATATATATATATATATATATATATATATATATATATATATATATACTTCAAAATCTTTATATACATATATAAATAATATATTTGAGATTCTCAAATATCAACATCATTAATTATGTGCATGTCTCTCTCGCCACATGACAGCTCAAACGGGTCAAACTCCTACATGAACTATGAATTAAGAATTTTTGAAGCAGCGCAGTAGATCTTCACCGGGTCATGAACTTTTCAAATTACATTCGCTGATTTTTCGGCATTTCCGTGCTTATAGATAATTCTCAGAAAATAATCATGCAATTTGATGACATGTCCAGATATTTTAATATGCTTTGCAGTTTCATTGCTGCAATAGAAACAACAGAGAACGTCCTACATTACTATTCTTTATACACATAGCTCATTATAACAAAACAAATGGACTGAAATGCCTCAATCACTCTGACAAAATGCTGCAGCAACCAAACTCCGAGCCCGAACTCGTTGAACTAACGACAATAACAAAATACTATGAACTCATCGAGTTTTTTTTTGATGCGGTACCGCAGTGAAGTTTCGTTAAATTCGGTTTCCAGTATACGACTGTTTTATCCAATTTTTTTTATAAAATTGATTGGTTTGCGATTACGAAATTTAGTACATGGATTTAATTTGATTCATTATTTTTTAAGACGATTCATTTGTATCGTTGTGCAGTATATTCTCTTTTTGAACAATAATACTAAGAGTATACCTATTGTATATCGTCAAATTGACTTTCCTCTTTCTCATCGTATGTAGCAGTTTGATTCAGTATCAGGTAAAGATGCTGTTGATACATTGATATATCATTTTATGTTTATCTCTGTATATGTTTATGTCTTCTCAATAAAATTCCATCCAATATAATATCAGGATAGTTTAAATGTGGCAGTAATTCCAAGGTATGGATCAACCAATTGATGACGCCTCATTTATTACTTATTTCGGACCTCATCCTGAAGAATTAGCCAATGAAACGGTAACAGCAATAGCATCCACTTCATCCGGTACTTTCGGCAACTTTTTCAATCGAATTTTCAAGTCATCGAAAGAAATCAGCATGTCAGGTGATGCCGTAGATGAAACCACTGTATCGATATCACCGTCTGAAAACTACAAAAATTCCGATCAATCCAAGCACGAAGAAGCAGGAAAGACGCCAAACATCCTTACGGGTAAAGTTTTTTACTTTGATGCATTTTTACCTGTACTAAATTCCTTTCTCTTATTTTATCTTATTTTATCATTGTTCAGAATTTGTGAACTTTATATCTCTTCAGTACTTTTATTCTCTTATACTGTGAGTAAGAGAAGTACAACTGTACTCATTTATTTGACTTATGATTGACTAATTCTTGAATGAACCAAAGCTTTATCTATTGTTTCATTTTCACTATTCACATTTAGTTTGTGATAATTCGGATATAATAAAATTGTGATATCAGTAAGTGGAATGCAATTTAATAGCCATTTATTATGTTTTCGAATTTTCAGATAATGAAGTCGATAAAACTAGTGTGAATTCTAAGGAAAGCAATGAAAACATCAGTAGTATCGTGGAAGAAGAAAAAAGATCATCTATTCGTTTTGCTTCCGTTTTTAAAGGGCGAAATCCTGGTCTCCTGGATTATGAAAGGTTGAATTTATTGAAACACGATTATGTTTTAGTGGCAGTTTTCGGAGATAGCATTTTATAAAGTTAGCAAGTTTTAACGACCGAATTTCTATCAAATATCCCAAGTTCATTTATAGAAGTGATTTTCGGCGATACTGGATGCCAGATTCAAGTGGACGGGAATGTTACGAATGCCAGGAACGTTTTACTGCTTTCAGAAGGCGACATCATTGTCGTTTGTGTGGACAAATATTTTGTTCAAAATGTTGTGGTGTCCAAGTCTCTGGATCACTATTAGGTCCGTTTGAATTATTTTTCTTTTTTCAGAATAATATCTCATTCTTAAGCGATTTGACTAAAATACTGAAAACATTTATGTAGAAAAAAAGTTTACAGCTTCTTTTTGATTGTACATTCCTAGTGATGATGATAGAACATAAGTTTCGTAAAGGAGATATATGAAAATTGCTGATTGGCAGCGGACTAATAAAGCTGTTATTATTCGATCTTTTTTTTATCAGTTTGTTTGTAATTTCAAATTATTTCTCCTTATTTAATGTTTGGCTATTACATCTACATCCGAACAATTTTAAACAAGATGCTCAGGTTGACTTTCATGAGGAATAGAAATGAGTGTTTCTTAGATTATTAGATAGCTGGTTTAAAAAAAAATCATAAATCTCGCAATTCATAATTTTTTGCAGGTTATACGGGTGATTTAAGGCTGTGTAATTACTGTGCACATATTGTAATATCGAATTTACCACATACAGAATCAAAATTAGAGAATAAATCCAATTCATCAACTTGTGACCAAAAATCGGTGCATAAAACAGATGTTTCAGTATCCACAATTTTTGCAGGTTGAGGTATTTGTAGTTTGGAAAAGGTTTGGCAATAAATTTGCAGGTCTTTTAAATTGTTGGGGTAGATTTTGTTAATTTTAATATTATGACAGTAAATTTAATCTCAAATTCAGGATTTTTTGAAAATCAAGTCATTATGAATGTAACTTTATACTAAAATGTTTATTGCGCATTGTAGGACCAGTGTCTTGGTCGCTGAATTCATCTGTTGCTGAAGATGAGAATAGTGAGGACGGAGTATCACTTCACTGCTCAAATCCAAAAAAATCATCAATGAAACTTGATTCTCCTACTCAGCTTTCTGTAACGGAATTAGCTATGTATAAGTCAGATATTCATTGTTCGGTTGCTCAAGGACCTTTTGATGTTGATGATGATCATGAACCGGAATGGGTGAAAAATATTGAAATGACTGATAATGTGAAGCCGGTAGATTCATCAAACTTGGTTTGTTGCTAATAAAAAAAATTAATTAGAAACATGAATTTAAAAACTATCTCTTCTAATTTGGAGGAATTCTCATCGTTAGAATTCTAACAATGAGTGCTGCTAATGAGCTGCTAGGGTTCTATAATTTGATGCGATTAATTTTCCATGTTCCATGTTTTTCTCGTAATTCATGCTTTTCATGCAACTACAATTTATTAAATAGTTTGTTAAAAATCATTTTTTTAATTTTTTATTCTTTAGTATAGACTTTTTACTTTTTTTAAATAGTACTAAGTTAAAATTTTTTTTCCGCAGCTTTTCTAAATTAACCGAACTTAATATAATTTCTTTTAGAAGCCAGAATCTATCGATTACTCACACGTAGCTTCGCAGAAAGATAACATGAGCATCGAGAGTACGTCAAATTTTCATGTTGCTGAACTAGATGATGAGCAAATCGTACCAAAAATTCCTTCATCGAAATCAGAAAATGAAGACCCTCTTTTCTGTGAAACAATCGAAAGATGTTTTGAAATTCAATTCGAAAAATTTATTTTACATCTTTTTAATCGTGAAGGATTAGATCCGAGAGAGTTAGTTTGTTTTTTATCTATTATCAGTTAATTTCTTATGTTAATAATAATGCAGTTTTGCTTTGATATTATATCTGGCTGGAAAGAAAAAAATCTCTGAAAACATTTCGGATAGTTCGAATCTATAAAATATATAAAAACCAGAAAAAACAATTAAAATAAAAGTTTAGGTGGTGGGAAATCATATGGACTGTTAGTCATGTTGTTTCATCAATGGTTAAAGTTGATATGGAGGGACGTAAAAGTGTTAATGTCATGAAACATGCTCACATCAAAAGCCTTCATGTTGCAGTTGAAAAGCCCTCCGCGAAAGTTAGTTTGTGATATTCGCCTTTAATTAAGCAATATGTCATTGATAATTCAATGTATTTTAATGCATTCATCTATATTTGAATAAATAGCTTAAGAAAGATGATCCTGTAACTATTGATAAATGAGTAACTCTAAAGGATATTATTTTGTTCAGTGAAAATAGTCATTTGTTATAATTGGTTGAGAAACTGATGCTTTTTTGTATTATTATTATTTATTATTATTATATGTATGAAAGTAGATGGAGTTGAGAGTTTTGATTTCATTTTCAAGCTTATTGATTCTATAGTAGTTCTGACTGTAGGTAATTCTAGGGACAGCATTACAATCTATATTTGTTCCAGATAATAGAAGGGACAGTATGTAGCAAAAGTATTCGCCATGAATCGATGCCAAACGAGATTCGTAATGCATCGATTTTGACCTTGGAAGGGAGCATCGAATATGAACGAGTTAACGATAAGCTTTCTTCAATTGAACCAATAATTTCGCAGGTGCAATTTTGAATGTTACAAAAAATGCAGTTTGAATTCCACTGCTGTAAAATATCCTTAAATCATTTTTTTTATTATTTTAGTTCGGATTGAAGATTTTTTTGAAAATTTTCATTTTTTTTTTTTAAATTGCTAATAAAAATTCATCATTAATAATATAATAATTATTTGAATTAATTTTGAAATATTTTTAAATTTAAAATTTTTTTTTTTTTGAAAATTTTCATTATTGTTCTTCATTGCAAGAAGTTATTTACAGGAAAGTGAATATTTGCGGAATCAGGTAGAGAGAATGCTTTCACATCGGCCATCAGTAGTGCTGGTAGAGCGTAATGTATCTGGCTTAGCTGTACAGATGTTATTACATGCTGGAGTCGCGCTAGTTTCTAACATTAAACCGCGTGTTTTGCAAAGAATTGCAAGAAGTACTGGAGCCGATGTAATGCCTTCACTTGATGCACAAATCCTGAACCAAAAAATTGGATTTTGTCCATTTTTTCGACAAGAGAAGATTCAATTAGCGAATGGGAAATACAAATGTTTATTAGTAAGAATCATTTTTAATTAAAGTTGTCCTTAAAATTTGAAAATCTTTTTGAAGAAATTTTATGGTTTTCATCAAAATGCGAGAGAAAGATAGAAAAATAACGAACAATAAAATTTGTTTGAGGAGTTATACTTTCGAAACTTCTCTTATCTGAGTTTTTATAAAATATACTCATTTAAAAAAAAAAAAAAAATTAGGTAGCGATTATTTAGTTTTTCAGATGTTTGAGGAATGCCCACCAGAATTAGGCTGCTCTGTGTTATTGCGGGGTAACTCAAAAAGAGATTTGAGGGCAGCCAAACGGATCTTACATTGTGCAATTCTAACACTGTATTCCAATCATCTTGAAGTAGAGTTGTTGTCTAGTTGCGGCACGACTTTGACAAATCGGTCTGCGGTCTGTGATGTTTGCTCCGTTAATGCTGCTGAACTGGGCACAAATGAGGTTATTTTGCTTAATATTATTCCTCAGTCAATTGAGTGTGAAAAATTTCAATTGCTTTCGGTTTCCATATCATAAATTGATCCATATGATATTGTATTGTACCACACAATTTTTAATTTTTTTTTTCATTTTTTTTTTCCAGGACAGTTTCTGTAACCGTTTGAAAAAATCCACTCTGTCATCTTCTCCATTGATCAACTTTGGAATTCCCTTTCTAGAAACATCGAAAGGCCGGCAGTGCTCGCTGCGAAAGTTTTTCAACCGTTTCATTAACAGTTTATCAGTTGAAAATAATGGCAACAGGTGAAGATTTTGCATTGCAGAATAAATTTCTACTTGTGTTTTCTAGTCATGATGAAAAATGAATATTTATTAATAGAATTATCTAATTATCTGTTCTTTTCTTCAAAAATTTCTTTTTTTGGGTGCTCTTGATGAAATCCTGCTTTTCGGAATGAACTGTTATTCAGGAAATGCTCAGATTCTAAAATAGAAGAAAATTATTTGTTAGAAAGATCTGTTCATCCTTTTGTGAAAAACATCACTTTGACGGAAGTGGATGAAGATGATGTCGCCTCTTTTCGAGCTTTTTCTGGTTGTTTACTTCGGTGTAGCATCAACAAACAGAACCGGAATCATCTACGGTTTATTTATTTTTGAAATATTTTTCTTTTTTTTTAGTTAGATAATTGTACTAATGCAATAATAGACCTGTCTAAAATTTTTAAGGTAGCAGTACTTTTACCATCATTAATTTCAGAAAGTGTTGAAATCATATGCAACTTTAGTTCGACTTCAATATTCAAATTAGATGATTTGTATGGTAAATTCGCTGTTTATAGAGAAGATGATCTTAATAAAAACATAAAGAAAAAAATCAATTAATTTATGTGTTGATTATCGGTATTTTTTACAGGAAAGAAACAGTTCCTGACAGAGAGATTGAAGATGTGTTGGATCCATTTGCTCATCAACAAATATCAGTTCTGTTTGGATCATTCTGTGCAAAATCACCGAATGCACCATTGTTTTGCATTCGGCCTTGGGTTGTAAATATGGACTATTACGGTGTTAATGATATGTCATTGGGTGACTTCTTAAGAAAGTTTGTTCATATCTTCTTTAAATTTATGATTGTTAAAAGTGGAAAATCATTCCCAAAAAAATAGATTAAATGCTTTATTTTCTTACAGGTTACTGTCGGATTTACAATCATTTTTAGATATTGCTTCAATAGAGCATATCAGTGTCCATCTGCAAACTGTGATTTGCCAATGATGGAACACTCTCGAAGGCTGGTTCATAGGAACGTTTGTGTGGAAATAAAAACGCAGAATTATGTGCATGTAAATGGTGAATTCAGCAGTGCAGCACTGGATGAGCAAAACGATGTCTTACTTACCTGGCATTACTGCCCAAAGTATGCAAAGTTTCAGTTTGCAATTTGAATAAATTTTATTAGAAGGGCTTCACATAAATCAATAAATCTTTAAATCATGGTTTCATTTATAGTTTCAAGATTTATTTTTCTCTTATTTTTTTGCCGATTATTATATTACGGAATTTATTACTTTCTCTTTTATAGAATCTTGGCTTGCTAATTGTTGTGTTTACTCATTATTTTATCATATCGTTCTACTTAGATGCCAATCATCGTCCTCGGTAGTACCACTGACGGAAAGTATATGTCGGTTGAGTTTTGCTCGTTATTTGAATTATTTAGCAAATGGTGCTTATGCAACATGCAAAATTAATTCACTTTTACAGGTAGGCGATATTTGCATAGAAAAATTGAGCCATTAGAAAAAAAAATAAGCATTTCCGTGCTCTTTTACAATATAGATGAATTCACATTTGTTTTCTTGGTTCCTTTCCTTCATAACTTTATTTCTTTTCTCACTGTAGATATAGCAGCAGAATTTTTTATTACAGGTTAGCTGTATTGATAGGTGTTTGTTAAAGTACGATAAATTTTGAGATGCTTTTAAATATCATTTTACGTTTCAAATCACTGCAACATGCATTCGGCATTGTTTTTTTAACTACAGTAACGGTAGAATAATAGTTTGGGTATAATGAGACTTATTTGACTTAATCAATAATGATGAAAATGAGAAAATAGCTTGTTGGGAAAGGCTTCACAAATTCACAGTTCTTTCTGCAATTAATTTTTGTTTAGAAATGTGAACATTGTTGTTTCCATCAACATGAACGCAATGTCGCTCTCAATAATTTGGTCACGACTTTCAAAGTTTTACTGGTTCCATTTCTTTTCTCTTTTAACTTTAATGAAAAAAGGATGTGTTTTAAAATAAACAAAGTATTTGATATTGTTGATTTTGAAATAATTACTATTTGATGTTGGAATAATTCTAGAAAAAATCAGAGAGAGAATAGGAAATTTCTTCTGAATTTGCAAATTTGAATTAGGCAGCAATTATTAGTATATTGAATTAATTTTATCTTCTAGGTGCGTCCATTCCATGTGACTTTCAGTCCGTTGGTTTGTGCTGTTGAACCCGTAATGTTTACTCCAAAATTTGTCGCCGAATCGAAAAGTGAAATACAAGAAAAAGCAGCGATCATTTTCAAAATTATGTCAGAACAGATCGAACATTTGTTAAAATATGCTGAGAATAGCTTGTATTCGACATGTCATGCACAAGCAGTAAAGATTTTAAGAGACGCTCGTTCTGCCTTCAGGTTACTCAGTGTTTTTTAGTCTCACTTTTTGTGAGCTTCAATGCCTCCATATATTTATATTTTTTCAGCTCCACGATAAAGTATTTTGATCCAAGTGGTACGCTTGCTGGCGAACTTACAGCTGTTCGTTCAAATGATGCTGTTTACACTCAGGTCTTTCATAAATATTATTTCATTTATAAAAAAATTATTATTTTTTATTTATATCCACTAATAGAGTTATAGGCACCAAATGATTTATGAGGTTTATGAATTTTTCCGAATAGGCCATGGTAATGAAATGCATATTTTATATATATATATATATATATCACTCGAGACATTTACAGGCCACTGATACAGTTTGTCGTTGTCGATACATTCTGCAACATACAATAAATGTATGGAATGAACAGTGTCAGTACTTTTCTCAGCAGATTCGAACTATTAAAAAATCTAATAGCAGTGGTATTTTGACAGTAAATTTTGGATTTACATCAGCTGTGGGGGAAAATGTGGTTAGACTCTTTGTTTTGATATTATTTTTTGGATTTAATGTAATTAATCATTCTTTACCGTTGTATAGATGAAGTAAATAAATCATAAAAGAAAAAACAAAATTCTAAATATTGATTTAAAAGGTATTTACAAATTTACAAATCTCAGTTAATCATAACTCTCTTAATCAATTATTTGACAAGATATAATCTTTTAATATCCCAAATTCTGCAGTATTATTCTGTTCAATAATTCAGGAAGCAAGTAAAATAAATAACGAACAAACACTCTCAACGAATCACATGCAAGTCAGTAATTTAGATTTTGAACTCACACCACTGGAAAGTCCATTCCTCGCTGAGCATCACTTCAGTTTGCCTCTCCCATCAGGCTTGTTTGTACTTGTAGAAACTGATTGCATATTTTATATTTCTCTGGTTTTACGCAGTTTATTTCAAGCAAAAAGTTTCAGAAGTTCTAACATATAATAACAGGTTGTATCAAGTTCGATGTGTCGTAGCAGCATTTTTTTGTGGCATGCCATTTTCATACGCTGTTTTTAGCCGGTTTAGCAGCAGTAGTCGTACGCGACATGATCGATCGCAAGGGTGCAACACATCCGGATATTGGTTCTATCATCGCTTATGCTTTATCATCAACTGAATATAACGCTAAACGAAGGAAACAACTTCATTCTGCTTATAATATCTTTGATGAGTGAGTGGCTATTTGAAATTTTTTAAATATTTTAAACATTTTTATGCACTATGTTTTTCAAGTTAAATTCAAGTGGATGTTTTTCTTACAGTTACAGTTTAATTTTGGGAAAGTTTTATGATAATAGAACGAGAAATAAATAGAAAACATCAGAAAGAGTATTTATTCTGTATTAATGAAGTTTGTTCATCATGAAATAAAAAATTTTGCTTGGTATTCAATTTTAGAGTCGAATTAAATTCAATGGCAAATTACGAACACATTGAAGTTGATTTTGCTGATGATAGGGCACAATATTATGTAAAGGTGGGATAATATTGGGTTTTCTTATTGAAATTTTTGAATTATTCTTTCGAATTTTGCGCTATTTTTTAAGCTTACATTTTAATTTTGAGTTTTTTGCCTTTATCCAGTAAAAATATTGTAGCAAATTATGACCACATATTTACATTTCAGATTTATTATGCTGAAAGATTCCATATGTTGCGGAAGTTGTTGTTTATTGAAGGTGAAGACTGCTTTATTAGGTCGCTAAGTTTATCCCGTAGTTGGAGTCCTCAGGGTGGCAAATCTGGAGCTTCATTTTATCGTACACAGGTGAGTTTCATTGTCATTTGAACAATTTTTTGCTAAGGAAATCAAAATTATATAAAGAAATAAAAGAATGAGTTGAAAAAAGAATGCATTGCTGCGTTCAGTGAGTGGATAATAACAGCAGAGATAAAAATTAGTGAATTTTGTAACTTCTTTCCACATTTTGTTTACAGGATGACCGATTTGTGTTCAAACAGATGTCTCGATTTGAAATCCAATCATTTGTGAAATTTGGTCCAAATTACTTTAGCTATGTTTCTACTGCTATGACAGATAATAAGTTAACAACACTTTGCAAGGTATTTTCTTGCTAATGTAACTAATAAGTTTATGCAAAATTAAATATACGATATAGCACATTAGGAACATAAATGAATTCTAAACAGGAAATAAATTTTTATGTTTTACTGAACTTAAAAATGTGATGAAGTAAAACTATCTCAACCAGTACGATGTTTGTGAAAAATTGTTTAGCTTTCGCAGTCATCAGCTACATATTTACTGAGTAGTATACAAAAAGTCGCAGATTATACTAGAGTGCAGAAAAATAAAAAAAAAAAAAAGATCTTTTAACTTTTGTCGGGATTTGGAAATAGTTTTAGGTTTATGGTGTATACAGGATTTGTTACAAGAACAAAAACATTGGTCAACAGTTGAAAGTTGATGTTTTGGTTATGGAATATCTATTTTATCGCCGAAATGTAAAGCAAGTATGGGATCTGAAAGGTTCACAAAGAAATAGGTTTGCGTTTCTGGAAGATAAAAATTTGGTGTTTCGTTTTATTATATATTTTTATTATATATTTGAGTCTAATAAATTTTATAGAATGGCATCGGAAGGAAAACGAACGGCAGATTTAGTGTTACTGGATGAAAATTTAGTAAAAGATCTTTGGAATAATCAGCTTTATGTACATCCTCATTCCAAAGCAGCATTAAGTATGGCTATCAGCAATGATAGCCATTTTCTTTCCGCCCAGGTTTTTTTTTTTTTTCATGATGCTTTAAACTTAATTCATTAATTAGTGAATTGCTGAGCAACAATTCAATTGTAATTTAGAATGCGCAGAGAAAATCAGTTTTCTTATGATCAGTCAATGCCATTGAAATATATAACTAAAACTGCTATGTTTCAGTTATAAAAACATATTTACCATTCTCTGTAATTGACTGTATGCTTAAATCATCAGTGAAGAATTAAAAATTAACACCAGTGATTTCAGTGTGGTCTATTTCATAATTTCATTACTAGTACCTAAACAGCTGAAAAAATTTTTTGTTTCAGTATGTAATGGATTACAGTTTGCTTGTTGGTGTAGATGAAACGAACAATGAATTAATTCTTGGTATTGTGGATTATATGCGTACTTATACGCTTGATAAGAAGTTGGAAAGCTGGGTGAAAATCGTAGCGATACCTGGAGCACATCTGCCTACTGTTATTTCTCCAGAAATGTACTGTACACGATTCTTTGATGCTATTGACACATACTTTCCGGTTTCACCAGATCAGTGGACTGGACTTGGCTCAGTCTTGTCGTCTGCTGATTGTTAAAAAGACCAAAATTTAATTCAGCGAAGGGAAAAAGAAAGAAAAAAAAAAGCATGTGAATATAAAGAAGGAGAGGAGTTCCTGGATGATGGAAGAAATGATTCAAAGTTGTTTTTCCATATTATTTAAAACATTCATTCCTGGTAATATATTTTGTCTGGTGTATTCCTTTTCCACAACAGTCATTTTCACTATTTAATTGTGAGAGCTATAACAAGAAGACTGAACCAAGTTTTTTTATAAATCCGAGGATTTCTCGCTTTTTAGCCTTATTTGTGGAGATTTCAAAAATCTTTATTGTACTATTATTTTTTAACACAGTGATTGATATAACTTATGCAAGTCATTAATTCTTGCATATTGCTAGAAAATATATTTTAGTCTTTCATTCATCTAATGAGTTGCCTTTGACTTATTTGGGAATATGTATCATCAAAATTCAAAGTTGTTCTCGAGTTATACTTTTTTGAATATCATTCAAGAATAGCAATCATTTTGAATTATCGTTGTTCCCACTACTTTTGTTTTATTAAATGGGAATTGGGAATTTCTAGTTGTATTCAGTCGAAAGAAATTCTACGAAAGGAACTTGTTTTTGGAAATGTACGAGTTTCTTATGTTTATATGTATATTATATAGGTAGTGATTTTGTATGATTTTAACATTTTTTGTTATTAAAAGTGCTTTTACATAAATTCATAACTGGTAAACAAGTAATAAAATTCCTCTAAGCAGATAAGTGTCAAGTTGCGCTATATAAAATTTTTAAATACATGAAAAGAAGGGGATGTCCCATTCATAACCTATTCGTTGAATTTTAAATTTCATTTTATTTTATTTTTGGGAAAAAAAAATTTTATTTTTTTTTCATCGTTCAGTAATGGCAAAACAAATAATGCTTTATCTTTCCCATTTCTCACGACGGTTCTAATTTTCGAAATTGTGTTGATAATTCGTAAATAAGCCCCATGAACATTATAGATTACATGGATGCTGTAGGATGTATAATTTGCAAGCATGTATTTTACGCTGCTGCGTAAAAAATAGTTTAGTTATCGGCTATAGGCCGCCATTTGTCTGGAGAAAGGGGCGAGAGAGGTGGAGGGGGAAGAGGCACTTGGGGAAGGGGAAAGTTTGTATAATGGTTTGCAATATTTATTAGTAGTACTATATTACAGAAGATTAACGGCCATACTGATCCAGTTTAGTCGCAGGAATGGATCGCTACCGACGAAGGAGAGTGAGTTTATTGATTATTTTGAAAAAGTGATAGTAATTGATGCAGTTAATGAATACTTATTGGATGCTTATTATTGTGCATTTTCTTGTCTCTAATTTATCTCAAATATTTGAGATAAATTAGAGATCTAGTTGAAAATAGGTATTACATTGTTCGATAGTTTCATGTTTCATTTCCAAATCTTGCTTGATTTTTAGAAAGAAGAAGAAGAAGCGGAATTATCAAAAGCCTATGAACAGTTTCGTGAAGCATTCGAAGATGGCACATCGATCGCTAGTAAATCATTTGTACGCGCTGCTATAGTTAATGCAAATAAAGTTATAGAAGGTAAATAATGGAAGAAATTATGCCATGTCTTTTTTTTTCGGATATGATGAATCTTTTTCCGATATGATGAATCTAATGTGTTCAATCAAATGGAATCGAATTGTACTTTTAGACATAAGTTCGAAACCTTCTATCTACAATCCGAAAATTGAACTTGCGAAAAAAGCTTCGGCTGCACCAAATTCATTTGAACAAGCAAAAAAGATCGCAGAAGAAAAAGCAAAGCGTATGATGGAAGAAGCTCGAAAAGCAAATTTAACAACAACTCGGCCACCGCGACCCGGAAAAACACAGCCGAAGAGCAGGACAAGTAATTTAGAAGCCTTCAAAGAGGAATTGAAGAGGTAAATACCTTCTTTCGGTCTTGGAAATGTAGGATTATGTTACTGGAATATTTTGGCTGAGGATCGTATGCAGCGAAATATTTTTAAAATTCGAGAAATATGTCTCATGTTGATATCCCACCAGTTTCATTGATTGTGAGAATTCTCTTTAACAGTATGCAAGAAGAGCGGGAACAACGAAGACATTTACGATCTCAGATGGAACAGATGGGCATGGAAAAAGAAGCATTAGATCGTATTGCACCACTTATTGATAATCCGTATTTGCATGGAACTGGGGAATATGATAATGACCCAAATACAACAAATATATATCTTTCTAATTTGTCACTTGAGGTAAGAAACTTTATCAGATATTCTTCTCAAAGTGGCTATAGTCTTGTGAAAAAGTAGTAAGCGTTAAATGCTATTATCTTTTCATTTTATTATAAATTGTTTTAGTGTCCTTATATTCTGTCTTGGTACTATGCAACTGTTTAATTTTGTTGCAGATAAAAATTGAAGATTTATACAATACTTTCGGAACTTTTGGACCATTAGCATCCGCGAAAATTTTATATCCTCGTGAAGAAGATCGTAAACGAGAGCACTTATGCGGTTTCATAGCTTTCATGACTCGCAAGGATACTGATCGAGCCATCCAGGGAATGCAGGGTAAATATATCAGAGGATCAGAAGTACGCATGTCTCTTGCTAAACCAGTCAGCATACCACCGCAGGTCTGTAGTTTATCATATCTATGAGATAGTTGGTGCATCATGATTTCTCAACATGATTAGATCCAGAATGATTGGAAAATTCATGTTTTGTTCATTTAGTAAGAATAGTGTTTTTTTGTCATTTTTTAAAAAATTTTTTACATATTCGACGGTCGATTATCTTGATTCAAATTTTAGCCTATTTATGTGCCACCTGCTTTGCTGGAATTTGCTATGCCGGATCCGCCTACTGGTTTACCGTTTAATGCGAAACCACGGAAATGTGATTTGGATGCTCTCTTAAAAAAATGTCCATTACCACGTCTTGGTAGTTCGCTTCCTGAATCTGATCATGGCTTGGAGGAGTATCAAAAGGTATGATGGCTTTCACTTTTTGTAGCTAAATTTTGGTAATCAACTATCTTTTCCTATCGTCTTACATTTCAAAAATATGATTTGAATATTTTCTGTCACTGATACACTTTTAAGCAAGTCTAAATTCTATACTTAGTAAAACGTAGAAAGCATCTGATGACGTCAAACCATTAAAACATTTTCTGTTCTGTAGATGCTCAGGAACGCCGTCGTGCGGGTAGTGGTCCCTACAGAAAGGTACTACTTGATTCTATTATCATTGTTTTTGCATTCTTCTATTCAAACTTTTTGGTTTGTCCATTTTGTCGATATGATTTCACATGGGAAGCAGTGAATCACTCTACTTGGAGCTGTATCTTAGCATCTCCAACGAGTTTTTGCAGATTTTTTTAAAGCAATACATTTTTTTTTTCTTTCTGTATGGGAAGATTTATATAGCTGTAATCGGAATGGGAAAAAAAAAAGTGTTTAAATTTGGATCCAAATGTTATAGGAAGTATGATTCAAAGATTCGAAATCATAATTCTTAATTAATTGCAAAAGTTTTCATAGTGTAATAGTATTATATGAAATGCAAAAATTAGTATTTTACGTGAATAATAATGTAATGATTGATTCGTAATATAGTTTGACTTCTTAAATTATTGCATTTCCATATGCACAGTACCAAATAATATGTAGAAAAACCAAATAGCATTTTGCTTGTTTTTGCTGACAGAGAATTTTCGTGAAATGCTGCCGTTGACCTGTTTAAAAAATAAAAAAATAAAAATAAAAAAATTTTGAAACGCTCTTGTTTTCCCTGATAACTCCGTAGAACTACCCATTCTTATTCTCTTTTACCTCGCATGTTTTCAAATTACATATTTCGATGATAAAAATCTGCTTTGATATTACTCATCAAAATATAATTACAGTTAAAAGTTTTCTTGATGATTTCATTCGTCATCTTGTTCGAAATATTATTTGGTTGTTTTCAGAAGTTTGTTGATATTAATCCATCGGACTATCGAGTTTTTGGTGCGTGAAGGACCTCTATTCGAAGCAATGCTAATGGGTCGAGAACGACATAATCCCGTATATCGGTATATTTTCCATAGCAATAAGAAGTATTTTATGCCTTTTCTTTTTCGAGAAAACACTTTTCAAAATTTGAATAATTCGGATGGCTTTCAAGGTTTCTTTTCGATAATCACCATCCAGCACACGTTTATTATCGATGGAAACTGTATTCCATACTACAAGGTGAAACACCACAAACTTGGCGCTTGCAGAAGTTTCGAATGTTTGATGAAGGTAGCTGGTGGCAGCCACCACCTCACAATATACTAACTGGCGGAATGCCCGAATGCTTATATCATACTGCTTTTGATGGTGGTTTGCCAGTTGAAAGGCCTGTAGTAAGTATTCATTCAAAAATTTTCAACGTTTTCCTGTTGATAGAATTGAAAAAAAAAAAAAAAAAAACAAAATCACTACTAAACAATTTATTAAATTTCGCAAATTTTTCGGATTCCCGGAATTGTAAACTCTTTAACAATAATACTTTCTGTGGTATTCTCTGCTTTTATTTGTTTTTTACCTATTCTCCAGGCTAAATCGCGGAAAAGGAAGTATAGCAGCAGCGAAGACGAAGAAGAAGATAGAAAAGAAATTAAAACGAAGTGGCGAGGAGTACTAAGTACCGCTGAACGAGACGAGCTCGAGGTTTCATTGATTCCGATCATCTTTTGTTGAAACTTTTATTTCGTTTTAAATATGAGTTTCTAGGACATACTTCGTGGACTCCTTCCTGAGAAATCTTCCGTGGCAGATGCAATGGTTTGGTGTGTAGAACATGCTACATGTGCCAAAGAAATCTCGCAGTGCTTACACGAATCACTAACTATTGATGAAACACCGCTTCACAAAAAGGTATTTAAAAAAATCGATATCAGATATTCTGGCTATCCCTATCCTTCGCATTCATCTGCTTATAGCTTTTCAGATGGATATATCGCTGTGTGAATTTTAACAATATTTTGAAGTAGTTCTCATATTTTCTGTGATTATATCGTAAATGCTTTTAAAATGGCGAAAGATTTGTGTGTTTTGGACAACTGTAATTGTGGAAAATTAGGCTCAGACCTTATGAATATTTTAGCAAATCAACAATTTTTGCATTTCATTATTTCGTAATGTTATTATAGCCTCTCATATTTCTGGTTATGAAAAGGTTTGATTAAAATAAATACACGAACCTATGCTAATTTAGTTTTTTGTTTAGATCGCTAGATTGTATTTGCTTTCGGATATATTGGCAAATTGTGCTGCACGAGTTCGAGATGTATTTTATTACAGGCAATATATTGGCGATTTGATGCCCGAAATTTTCAGAGTATTTATCACATTACTTTTTCGATATATAGTATAAATTAAAAATGTTCTTGTATTGATTCAGTGCGATTTTTTTCTATTTAGTACTTAAGGATTTAGTGCTTTTTATAATAAGAAATACTGCTTTTTTAGGAGCTCAATAAAACTTATGAAAAAATTTCGGCGCGCTTAAAAGCTGAACAATTCAAACAACGAGTGATGTTATGCTTCCGCACTTGGGAAGATAATTCAATTTATCCGACTGATTTCCTTATTCAGTTACAGAATGTCTTCTTGGGCCTTGCGGTTGTTTCATATTTTTCCATTTAAATATTTGCTCTCTCATTTGTGCATAGCAATATAGATGTATATTTTAATACGTCGCATTTATGGTGCGACCAAATTTGATAACTTATATTTTTCTCGACATTTTTTTTTTTTTTGATGAATTCAATGTTGAGTCATGTGGTTGTATTACTCATCAAATTAATATCATTTAGAAAGAGGATGAAATATCGGAGGATGACATCGATGGTGCTCCGATCGAAGAAGGCCCAGATGAAGCTGTCACAAAGAAGGAATCAATTTTTGAAGAGGAAGATATCGATGGCGTGCCTATTGAAGAAGATACTTTAGAAACACAACCAAAGAAAGCAGCGACGTTTAAGCGAAGCCAGTGGGACGTTGTAAGTCTAGCGTCATTGTTTAATTTTTTTTTTTTTCGCAATTGTTAATTACTAGAATCTTTTTTTGAGATCATATTCTAATTTTTCGGAGTTTTTTTTTTTTTTTTTTTTTTGTGAAGAATGTGTGAGATTTTTTAGGTGGATCCATCAGTTGTTGCAAGCCAAGCTGTAACTACTAGCAAATGGGATTTATTAGAAAATGGTAAGGATGATGAGACAACAATGGGAAAAACTGATCAAGAGGATGATATTGACGGTGCTCCAATCGACGATGATAAAAATGGAAGTGAAGATGGTGAATGTCCAGATGAAGATGATGATGACAAGTTTGCTTTTTTTTTCTTTTTAAAGTCTCATTCTAATCTGAGATCAATATATTCACTTTTATTTTAGTAGTAAAAATATCTCCCTTTTTCATATTCTCTGCACAGTTAATAGCTTCGTTTCTTGTGCTGTCTCTGAAAAGGAATTCATTGACTTGCTTAATTTTATTGGATCATTTTATTTTCCTTTCCCTTTAACTTGCAGGACAAATTTGCAACAATCTTTAAGTTCATCTACTGCGCGCCTCGATGAGGAAAGACGTAAAATTTTACGTGAAATTGAGGTATTTATAAAATATGATTGTATTGCTTTTATGTTAATTTCAACCATTTTTTTTTTAGAAACATTTACATTCTCGCTATTTTCGGAATTAATTAAATTTTTGTTAGAAGTATGTGTTCTTTGCAGGTGAAAGTAGTCAAATATCAGGATGAATTGGAATCTCAGCGGTGTGAAGATATTCCTGTCCAGGTAGAAAAATATCGTGCTTCGTTGCTGAAACAAATGGAAGAAAAGTTGGATGCTCTAAACGAACAAAAGGACAAAAAGAGGAAAAAAGGGACAAAAAGGTAGTGATTGACTGATTTTGCTTCGTTTTTTAAATGCGCTTCAATCATAGTACATAATTTTGGAAAATTTACTTTCGTTTACTTTTGCGATTTAGGGATTTAGTTTTGCAAGATATGTTTTCTTTATGTGTATGAAAAAACGTGGATCAACACCGTATAACAAGTTTCATTCTAAAATAAATCATCACAGAGTATGCTACTCTGTTTAAAATAAGTCCGTCTAATTTATTTTCAACTGACTTCATGAAAAAAGAAAAGAGTTTAGTTTGAGGTCGAGAAGCAGAAAACGAGAGGACAGAAAAGATGATAAAATTATACGAGAAAGAGACCGTGAACGAAGCAAAAGTGAAATTGAAAGAAATGAACGGACACGAGACAGAGATCGGGTATTCATATTTTCTAAAATGTTCTTTTTTTTTTTTCATCTTTAAAATTTCAAAAATTTCACCCAAGAAAGCTTAGATTTTTTCATTTAGTCTTTTTTTTTTTTTTTTTTTGTGCTAGAAAATTATGCCTTTTATTTAATCATTTTTCAATTTTTGTTGCATAAATGTTCAGATAATCTGGAATGATTTAAGTGGATTTTTGGTCCACATGTTTTCAAGTATAGAAGAGAGTTGCAGAGAATTATTGCTCATACATGCTTAATAAAAAAATTTTCTTTTCATAGGAAAGAGGTCGTGAGAGGGGGCGTGAACGCGATAGATCGAGATCTCGGTCAAAGTAAGTTAATTTATAAAAGAAAAATCTACGTTATTTTGTTTTTTGTTTCAAATGAAATGATGAACCAGCGGCATAAGTCGCAATCGATGATGCGGACGAGCATATAAGGTAGAAGAAATAGATTCTGGAAGAATATTTTGTAACCATGACAACAATATGGATACTCGATAGAAATTGGAAATAATAAATTATGATAAGTTCTTAAAAGCCGCGATTGATCTTTATGCAGTAATTTATCATTTTATTTGTTTTGATACGTCATTGCAGGGAAAGACGAGCGGTAAGAAGAGAGCGCAGCCCAGAAAGAAGGAAGCGTTAATTTTTCGACTTATTCGTTTTTTGTATTTTATTTTAATTCCTGTAATTTAAATTTTCATTTGTATTTACAAAGAGTAAAACCAATAGGATCCTGCAATTTATTGTAGAGAAAAACTATGAATTATTTTACTGACTTTTTTTTGCATCTTAATAGCTAAGAAATTAGAATGACGTTAATCTCTCTCTTTCTTTTATTAAAGATGTAAAGAGAAATTTAGTGCCCACCCGTACTGAAAAATGATATATATGTTTCAAGTAACATGCTTTTAACAAATTTCATTTATTTTCATTATAATCTCAAGGAAATTTCATTCTCATATAAAACCGTACTTTTATTATCCTGTGATTATTTGTATCTCTCATAATTGCTACTTTTGTTACTGTTATTAGTAGCCTAAATACAGTTTATTTTGCTTATATGTTTCTTTGCAATGATGCAGTTTTTTCTAATTTCCCAAACATATTATTATCATATTAATTTCCGGTTCAAATTGCTGTGTTATATTTTAAATGATCATTTCTGTGAAGATAAGTTAAAATGACTCAGTAAATTGGAAATCGAACATTGACAAGCATTTTTGGCAAGCATTTTTGTATTTCCAGTTCTCGCGAATAACCGTGTTTGATTGATGTAAGATTGTATTATAAGGATATTCTTATGAGTGTTGGAAATTTCCTTTGCGGGAAAGTTTTTGAAGGTTAAGTAGTATTAATTCTTTTTTTTTTTTTTTTTTAAATATTAATTTAGAACTCTTTTGAGAATCGTTATATTTGTTTAAGTGAGGAATTCGAAGGAAAATCAAAGGATTATGAACCAAATGAGCGGTAATTCTAGGTCCCACTTATCTTCTTGCACTCATAATTTTGAGGTGCGAGATGAAGATTGGGATATAGATCGTATATACAGGTAATTGAAATGGCAGATGATGAGATTAAAAATTTATGACAAATTCACTGCAGATAAAAACTAAATGCAACCTGGAGAGGGCATTATTGAAATACATAATTTTGATTCTTAGCAATAGATTTTAGCGGACTGCTTATGTTGTTCAGATGGATTATAGAAAATGAAGTTCAACGTAGTCGATGAAGTTCGAAAGAAAAAAAAACATTGTTCGGATTTCTTCTGCATCGAGAATAATTTGGAATCTAAATGATAGGCACGATAGGGAAATGGCAAATCTAGAATAGGATAAGGTACAGCTTCGGTTGCAATAATAATGCCTTGTCTCACCAACAATGTCTGAATTAGGCTTGGCAGAATAAGCATACTTGGCTACTATGCATATATAGCATCGAAGGTATCATTCAAAGATTTCATTTTATTTGTGCTCAACGACATGTGCCTAAATTGTTCAAAACACTTTAATGATTTGCAAGCGATTACTGTAATTGTCCTTCCTTTCTAGAAGAGGGGCAGTTTTTTGTAAACACCTCTACACAGCATCAGTTGCACCTTTTATCATACTTCTAGCACAATGTATTTTTAGCGAATTCTGATTCATCTGATATATTAGGGATCAGCGGTGTCCTTGAACACCACACTGATGTCAGTAATGACAAATATAGGTTGTATCATTGTAGCCCATACCGATGAAATCATTCAACCTCATTCTGCCTCTTTTATTCGCCATATAAAAGCAGATTGTTTCTATCGCAATAGTTTTATTCATTTAAAAGTATGGGTTGTTCAAATTCAGTTTTATCTGAGAGGGAATGCGACATCAATGCTCGATCAAGTTTATTCGCTTTGAAATTTCTGTATTGTTGTTGAAATGACTGGCTTGCATCTTCTTTTCTGTTATTCTTTGTAATGGTAGCTCATCAAGTTAAGTTATATTTTCGTAATTCCTTACAGAATGTCATTTTACAATTAAAATATTTACGCTTTCAATGTGACAAGTCAGAAGAAGAAGGAGAAGCAAATCTGTTTTGTTTCTGTCTTCATTGTATTACTACGCACTACAGCTCTATCTGAAGCATACATATGACATTCAAACTTTAAAAATCCATTTTATACAAATCACGTTATCCTTAAGCATGACCTATTTCCGGATTTTCAAACTTAGATAATGGGAAGGATAATAATGGATAGGTTTTTGTTTTACTCATGAAAAATTGTATACAAATAAACGGTATAAAAGTGTCCTCATTATTTCTGAACAAAACTGCTAGCAAATGCATTTAAAGTGATGGCAATCATATCTAATATGAATTTTGGAAAAGCGAGAAAATTGACGTAGATTGAAGATGATTTGTACTTTTAATTAGGAACCAGTTTCGTTGTTTTCAATCTTCGTGTAACGGTATTCCATCTTGTTAATCAAAATGAGATTTATGAAATGCGATGAGTTTTCAATTGATCTGAACCAGTTCTTACTTCTCATCTTTCTATCTCATTTCCTTATTTCATATCATTTACGCGATGAAGAACGATAACTTCTGTTGTCTTCGTGAATTCCTATCAAAATTCCCCTACTAATTAATTATGTATTTGTTTATTTCATTTCATTCAGTACATATTTTCGAGAAATAAGCAAGACACATGTTGTGAGCTTGTGCTGGAAAGCAAACTATACAGTTAACGAAAATAGCATTTACAAATGTTCATTACACCTTAGTTTTTTGAGCATTAATATCATTCATAAAAAGATTTGCAGCAATTCAATGAGATGATAAACATATCTGTATATTTACTTAGCTAATCATCTACTTTCATTCATGCATAATCTCTTGTCGATTTAAGCTCTAAAATGAACTTTAAGTTCAATTTCTTTATATTTCCTTTCCCATGTAATTCAATTTCCCTATAACTCCTTTCCTAAGTTGTCAAAAAAGGTGTATAAATACCTGCCGAACCTGCATAACCTAAAATTTTTCACAATGAAAAATTGTTACACAGGATGCCATCATCGTGTAATGAATCCTTCTTTTTGGTCTTCGATGGTAAACGTTGATGCTCATGATAATGTACCCATCGATCTATTTATTTGTCGTCCATTGAATTTATCTCACAAATCGCTACATTACTATTCTTTATCTGTTTTTTAAATTTCATAAATTTATTCCAAAGAATTCGTATGCAGAAAGCAATAAAGTACAGTTCCTTTTCCAAATGAATTTTATATGTGCAATTTAATTCTGCAATAACAATATCAAAAAAGTAAGAGCAAAGTACAAAAACTTTTGCAACTTATTTTTAAGCTCGGAAATTTCTGCATTTTTCTCATAACTAAAACTGTTACTATTTGTTATCCATGATAATAACTATTTGTTTTAAGAAAGAGATTCCGTTTCTTAATGTTGCTATACAGTTTTTGCCATTTCCAGTTCTAGATTTTAATATGATTTTTTATAGTACTTAAAATCATTTCTTACTGCGGATCTTATCTAATAGTTGATCTATCTTTACATTAAAAAAAAAAAAAAAACCATGGGTAGATGAAAATTATTTCGCTATGAAATTTTAGTTTCATCTCTTTCTTAGCCAAAAATTTCTTGTTTAAACATGTGTCATTTAAAAATGAAGCAGTGAAGCTTCACTCACAAATTATTCGTCTTTTCAGTGATAATTTGAAGTCATAGAAACTAAGGTTGGGATGAACATTTTTTTGGTTTACAAATCTTTTAAATTCTGAAATCATTTCAAGAAAATTCTTGGTGAACTATTTAGGCGTGGAAAATTTAACGATCTAAGCAGCCAATTTCTGAGTATTTAAAAAAGATGTCGAATAGAGCAGGCATGTCGAATGAAATCAACGTATCGCAACTAGTTTCGGATGTATCGCGTACTTTAAATGGATTCAAGAATTTGTTTACATCATCACCAAAAGCTTCTGGAGTGGAAGTAGCAGCTCAGTATGATACCCCCCCTTTATCCAATATTGCTACTGATATTTTTTCGGGCAATGTATGTTTCAAAGCGTGTGGTATGGAAGATATCCAATTAGCTGCTCAGGTACATTATTTATAATTTATGATTCGATTGGAGGAAAAAGAAAATCGAAAAAAAAATTCAAAAATTATTGAAATGTGAAGTTTGAAAATACGAGAAATTTCAGTCTCTTAAAATATGGGACTCTTATCTCTCTGTTTGATTGCTTTTCAATAAATTGTATTAATTCAAACATTTAAAATAAAAAATTTGGAAGTTTTTTCAAGTTTTCAAATAATATCTTCATTCAATGATCACTACTATTTGTAGTAATCTTTCAATCATTTTTTGAGCAAGCTGCTGAATTATTCATAACTCTGCGCTATTGTATTATTACACTAACGATATTCGTCATTATTTGTATGATTTTGCTCTCCGTCGCACTCGGTTGGTACCTTATCAAGACAACGTTAGTTTTCGATGAACGTTCTGGATTACCTATCGGAACTGCATTCAGTGGAACATCTGTGTTCAGTCGTAATCATTATCAGAAAACTCAGTCACTAAATCCAACGGAAGAAAATCTGAAGAAATGATATTTCGCCAGTTTACTGAATAATTAAATAACAGGATATGTTGAGAATTGTTTAATTTTGAAATTCTTTTATAAATTACGTGAAAAAGCATAAAATGTCGCTGACTTTAGAATCGGTGGATGAATTTGTAGACTTGAACCGAAGGTACCATTTGCTGAGGTTGATCTTATTAAATTATGAGAGAACATACATTTGATGATGTTATTTTAAAAAAGTACTATACTAAATTAAATGGAAATCATAATCGATAAAATATGATTTGAAGATAAAAAATTTTTTGCGATTGATTGGTGAAAAATGACACTGTTTTTCTTCGGTCAACCCGCTGATGATTTCATTGCCAAAATGTTATGTTTCCCACGGACGAAAGCTTTTCACATTTGCATGTCACAAGCTTTTGTTCTCAAAGACCAATTTACTCATAATTATCTTATCATTAATTAGGATGCATTTAACAGGATGCAGTCATTTGTTTTGTGTCCATTTATTATTTTAAGTACTATTCATGTCAATTTGGACTAAGGAGATGTATTTTTCGAATGAGTTATTTTATAAGACCTGGAATTTCTTAACCAAATATTTTCAAAAATACATTCCATTTCCGATATTATATACTGTTGTTTTTTTATTTCCAGTTACATGTAAAAATGCTGAATTAATTCATTCCAAAAGGAATTTCACAAAAACAGATGGCTTATATGCGCTGATATCATACTCTTTCCCATTCAATGGTAAGTGATCGAGTAAAAAGCAAATAGAAATGCTGATAAACTTCCTATCGTTTTTTCACTACGGACATCATTGCATATTAAAAGTCTTAAGAAAAGTTAAAAACGAATTTTTAATAAAGCAATTTTGAAATCTTAAAAAGTACAACCAATAGTATCAGTGAAGAAGCCTTGTTCAAAGGCCTAGATAAATCAAAACTTTTCGTTTTCTAATTTATATCAAAAGTATAAGAAAATCCTTTCGAAATGATATTTGCAACATTCTTGGGATTTAGCCAAAACTCAAACTGAAGTTCATTTTTTGTTATATCTTTGAGGTTGTATCATCCAGATCTACTAATGTTTCTTCTGTCATTTACATAATTAAAGATGTAGTTTACGGAGTTTGGAATACAACTCAGCAAGGAGTTGTAAAAATTTGCAACATTTTCATTGCGTAGTACGATACCGTCAAGATTTTAAAAGATAATAAGGATGAATAAATATATAGCAAATATTCTTTATAGGGATATTATATTCCAGAAATCATTTAAGAATGATTTAATAATTTTCAGAATGAAACTTAAATGATTGAGATCATAAATCAAATTTTGATGAGTTAGAGAAAAACAGGTATGAAACTTAAATGATTAAGACCACAAATCAATTTTGATGAGCTAGAGAAAAACAGGTGTGCGCAATTATAGTTTTGTACAATTATAGATTATAGAGATTGCAATCACTATTTATACACATTGCCATTCAAGTTTTTTCAGCCATGAAAACACAGCCAAAAACACACGACAAACTTTGTTAACCGAGTTACTGCGGATAGCAAAGGTATTCAGTCATCTTCATTTATGCAGATTAAGCAATAAAAGTATTATATCAATCTTTATATTTACATGCATTACAGACTTTATCGATGGCTAGCACATACATGGAAAGTCTAATCAAAATTTGGCAGGCTATTTGCCCAGTTGCTGACAAATTAATAGTAATTTCAACAATAATTATACTAGTTTATAAGAAGAAGATAAGCGATTTTACAATAATATTATTAATTATAATCGTTTATAGAGAGATATTAGTTTCTAGTTTGTGAGAGTTTTTGATGACTATAAATGCTAGAAGTGTTAAACACTTAACCAACTTTGCAGCAACACAATTTCTCAACTACATAAAACAACGAAGGTTGCATTTTTGAAAAAAAAAAAAATAGTGTTAGGTCTGTTTTGTTCTGAATCATCATTTTCATCTCCATCAAAAGTTTTCTTGGGGATTGGTTGTCAGTCTCTCATGAATGTTGGTGTATGAAATTCATCTGTTTCTAGAAGACAAATAACTGCAACTGCGAAAAATATTTCCTGTTCTAGACGAATATTTTTATCATTAAATTATTAGTGAGGGATTTGTGGCGAAATTCGAAAGGTGTTACTAATTTTACAGATAGGAATCTCTAAAGCCAAACAGCGAGGATATGTTGATGAAAACTATGCAGTCGTAATAAACAAGAAATCAAATAGTGTCAAGACAATTATTTTAAATAAGGAGTACTAAATGTCAAGTGACGCGACGTAGTTTCAAAAGGATGATAAATATGTTTACCACCAAAATGCTCCGATTCACAAATAAACAAAATGCGATCGACAAATCACGAGGTAATACGTTGTAGATCAAGTAAGCGGACAGGAATCTCGAAAGGATTTAAAAGGTCAGGATTTTGAAATGGGAGTTCAAGTTCGATGCAATTCGACAGTTCAGTAGCAATTCAACAGCAGCAGGAGCCACAGTTTAGATCAGTACGAGTGACAATTCGATAGAAGCTCTGTAATGGCGAAGCGAAGAAAGAATAACAGTTATAAAGGATAGATCCGATAGGAGATTGTTGGTACTCTTTGATTATTTACTGTGTTCATTTAATCCTTACCATGCATAAGCACGATATTGTGTATAACACCGACCATCCCCAGTAAAGCCTATTGCTGATCCAGCCGAATCACAACAGCAAGAAGGAAAGTTTCGATTCTTATGCTTTCATTAGCAATCATGCTTGTCTTTGTTTTTCTTGCAAATTACTATTTTTTGCAAGAAAATATGTGCAACTTTTGAAGAATGAAATAAAATACATTACGGCTACCGCTGTTGCTACTGTTGGCGGATGCCCTTCCGAACATCAAGCATATTTTGTAAAAAAAGTGCTGAATTGCTTGGCTACCTATCACAGGCAGTGTTCGGTTTGCACTCATCTCTGTCATTAACTGTCACCCCGACAGTGTCACTTTCGCATCGCAAAGATGTATACAACGCAACACACTTCATTAACATGGTATTTCCAGAGGTATGAAAAGCTATCTTTAACCATCATGCTATCGAGAGAGAACAAAGATCGGACCACCTTAGAGATCATGAATTATAATCCAAATGTGGAAACAGATTGATACCAACAGCGAAAAATATTCCTGAAGCAATCAATGCAACTATTCTCACGCATACCGTACCACACATATCACGCTCAAAATCTTATGTTAAAAGCAAGCGACGACCAAAATTTCATAGCGGCATAGATAGAGGCTGTGGTTGTCAGCGTCGAAGTATGCTACTTTGAGGGGAAGGATTAGATGACAGATGAATATTGTGTTGTGTAGATGCGTTGTGTCCATGATCTTCTCCCATTTATGTCGGCATTGTGCGCTAGTGTCATCCGAATGTAATGCGATCGAATGTCATACGACGATGCGATTCGATGTGGTGCGATTATTCTTTTCTAAATTGTTATTCCTGTATGGATTTCAGGACCTTAAGAATACTTCTTTTCCATAAATTGAATATTTCTTTCTCGTAGATTAAGTATTTTTTCATCGAGACGATTTGTCAGCATTGTATTAGGACTGTATGATAAACGAAAGAAATGATATCAATTTTTACGCTCTTTATGTTACAAATAAACAGTATAGGTTAAATCATACAAAAACTTTCACCTCATATTGTTCATTGTATTTTGGCTTTAAATTCAGAAATTCATTATAACCTGCTGTTGAAGCTTCGTTCACGATTCGTAGGATTTACAGTTCATGCGGAATGTATTATTTTTAGAAGTATACGAATTTTAGTGTATCAAGTTTTGCATCAAGTACGATGTGACTATAGTCGTTGAAGAACACCAGCAGAAAGTCAAGGACGATTCAGAAAGAGTCTCTAATCATTATTATTGCCTAATAGTTTCTGATTGCATATCTCATTATTTATGAACGAGTTTAAATTGTTGCTAAATGGCGCAGAAAAAGATATCCAAAAATTCAACTTACTTTCTGCAGTGGAATAATTTTACATCATTTGCTTCGTAGTTGATAATATTACAAGAATCAGCCGAGAAAGCATCGGAAGTTACTTTCGAATATTTCGTCTGAGAAGAAAGTTTAGTGACAACAATGGAGACTTTATGATTTACAAGATAAAAAAACGTCACACATAGACCATTTTCTCGAACCTTTTTCTCGCAAATTGCCACTCATTCTTTATTTTTCATCAAAAACAGTTTTACTCCACTGACCTCGATGTTATTTAGGAATAATGTATATGACATTCTAAAGGTATGCGATCTCTCTGCTTACGCAAATTTGTATTCTTCCCTATGTTCTATTTCATATTTTACGATCTAGTTTTCTGTTCAAAGTACGAGTTTTGAATTGTTTAATTCGTTTACTTTCTCTATAGCTCAGTCATTTTTAAATACTACCATTGCACGCAATTTGCAGGAACAAGATGTAGTGGTATTCTTAACTAAACAATTTAATCATTGTTACATTCATCGGTGAAATTAGTAATTCAGCATGCATGCATGTATGGAAACTTTTATTTCTGGTAAATGAGTTATATGCTTTACAATATTATGAACTTTACAGATTTTATGGTATTTCTAAAAAATAGTAGAATTATGTGAGGGATCGTAGTATTCTTAGAAGATTGAGATGTGATCTAAATTTCTCCATAATGATAACTGCAGCTATCTGAAATAAATCAGACAAAGTTGAGATAGGATATGTTTTATTGCACTCAAAAACGATTGCTTAATATCCCAAATTGTCAAATATTAGAAGTAATTCATCAGAACATCAGAAAAGTTTTCTGCTCTTCTTTCATGTTGTTTATGTACAAAAAAACCTCTCCGAAATTCTTTATGGATATTCATATTTTTATTTATATGCATTAATTACTGCAGTATGTGCCGATTGATGTGATTTCTGAATTCATCATATGTTTTTGTTTCTATAATATTAAGTAACACTCTGTAAAACACTTTTCGTATTTGATGATTGTAGATCCCTTCTTATTCTATTTTGATTCTTCTCGTCTTTCTTTTCTAATCAGTTCATTTTTTTGAATTTCTCAAATATCTCTTCTCTTCTATCATTACTATTTTTACAGCTAGATTTGGTTTTTAGAGAATTTTTGCTATCAAAAAAATGAATGGGTTACAAAATCCCATCTCTCTAGTATGATCATTAACCATAAGTTAAGCGACCAAAGTTTCCCGCTTTTCTCGTGTTTTATCAATCTTTTCTGAATTTTTGGTTTATTCGAGTATTGTCCCGTATAATTAGATGATGTAGAGGAAAAGAAGTAGCATAGCCATATTTGTTTACAAAGATGATAATTATAGTTGACTTCATCTTTCATAAATTCGATTTAAAATGGGAGGAAGGGATTCTATCAGTGGTTATTCGATAGTAAGAAAGACTTCTGGAAACATTTAGTCAAACAACTTATGAAGTTTTGTTATACTCAGGAATTATGTAGCTTTATTTCATTTAAGTTTTAGTATTTCTGTTGTGTTTTTATTTATACTTGATTTTTTTTTTTAACATCAATCTTGAAGCTCTCTTTATGCAAAGATACTCTTCGTGCATGATAGTACTACCAATAGAAATGATCGTAAATACAGACCAGTCAATCAGACCAATCATTCATGACGATGAACGATGTAAGTGTTCAATTATTTTACAGCTTTGAAATATTTTTTCGTGTTTTTGCTTAGGCATTTTAAGTTAATGCTAATTCCATCTGCAATTCATTTAGGAAATAGGGATGATCATCAAAAAAAGAATTACAAAGTGTTTTCATTTTTTATTCTTTGTTATTTTAAGCAAACTTTTTCTGGTGATAATAAATCATTATCATTACGGGTGTAAATGCACATTCGTTTTTGTGTTTAAGCGTTTTTTTGGAAATTCCGGAAATCATTTCACTGTTATCCATTATTTTTCTTGATTCTCGATCACGTGTATAATTTGTCTCTTTTTGGAGATAGATATAATTTATCTCTATGACTGTTCTAGACTTATTTGTCACTATTCTTCGATTTTTTTTTTTCTCTTCGACTTCTGTGTTATTCTTCATTTTAATAGTGATAATATCGTAAAATACTTTTGATAATACTTAGCGTTCTTGGTGTATTGTTCTTGGTGTATTTGTGTATTGTTCTTATTTTCAAAGTTTGAATTTTCAAAAAATTTTCGACTTTTAGCTTTTATTGTTTTACAATGCCCTTGCCATTGTTTGGCAAATCGCACAAATCACCATCAGATATCGTTAGGAATTTGAAGGACTCATTAACACAACTGGAAAAATTGGAACGAGGGGATAAAAAAAATGAAAAAGTTGCGGAAGAAGTGAGCAAATCATTACAGGCAATCAAAGGTATCATTTATGGTCAAGAGAGTCAAGAGCCAAATATGGAACAGGTTAATTTCTTTCATACTTTGTTGTAGAGTCTTCTCTGACTTAGCGCTGATTCTGTGATTATTTGAAGAGAAATTTTGTTTCCTTTTTTTCTTTTTTTTGCATTTCCTTCTTGGCTTAAATCCAAAAAATATGAGCTCTTTCAGGATCTAAATACGTTTTAAAAAAAATTCTTATTTATATTTGTCCTAACAAAATACGATTTCTTGGTTAAAGTTGTTAGCATTCAAGTGTTTGTATAGTACTAATAGCAAGAAGTTCGCATTGAAGATCGGACGATTGAAATCAGGGAAAAAATGCCAATCTCATACCCAAAAATGAATAATTTTTACAGGTAGCGCAGTTGGCTCAAGAAGCATACAATTCATCCATTCTTCCAATGCTCATTCAGAACTTGGTAAAGCTTGATTTCGAAGCAAAAAAGGATGTTGCACAAATTTTCAACAATCTTCTGCGGCGACAGATTGGAACACGTTCACCAACGGTAGAATATGTGCATACACGACCACAAATTCTTGAAGCACTTGTTAAAGGGTTAGCTTTTGACTCTGTCATTTCGAATAGAACTAATGAAATTAATCAAACTATGTGAAGTACACCGTTAAGCGTATGAAGTTATAAATATATTAACCAGAGAAAAGAAGAGACGAAATAGCTATAGAAATAAGCATTCTTTTGAAGAATGCAGAAATCGGATTTTTCTATAAATAAAAAATGTAATAAATATTTGCCTATGCTTTCTCACTGTAATAAATACTTGCCTATGCTTGGCCGAAATTTGCACCGTGGATAGAATGTTTTGTCTTGCAAGCATGAAGTTAATATAGCACTGAGGGATACAGTATAGTTTCACACTGTTTGGGAACTCATCATTATAGTTTATTAGGATTATTGATGGTTCCTTCTATCAATAAATTCTATGAATTGATTATGTAATTTCTGATCTATAAGCATCTTTCTTCTGCAGATACGAAACTCCTGAGATAGCTGTTACTTGTGGCAGTATGTTAAGGGAATGCATTCGGCATGAAAATCTTGCGAAATTGGTTCTTTACGGCAATGATTTTTATAAATTCTTCAATTATGTTGAAGTTAGTTTTCTACTTTTACGAGAAAACTGTCTTGATAATTTTCTAATCGTTAATTGATAATAATCGGAAATTGGTATGATTTTCATATATTAATATATACTTTTAAGCGAATAGATTCCATGTATTTGAGACTTTAATAAAATCTTTTTTTTGTCGCATTATTTTAATACGGATGGTAAGTAATATATGAGCATAATATTTTATTTGGGAATCACGAGTAATTTGACAAAAATTTGCCTGACTTATTAATATTGAAACCGTGAGTATTGTAAATGAAATAATTTGTGAATGATATTATTCAGCCTTTTGAGCATATCGTACTGTCTTTTATGAGACGGTTTGTCTCGATAACTGGCTGTGTGGAATTTCAAATAAGGTGGTTTCACGCATGAAATGAAGTTTCTAATTATTTGTTAATTTAATTTCCAAATTATGATACAGTAAAGTTTCAGTGATATGTCTTTTTGTTCCAGGTGTCTACTTTTGATATTGCATCAGACGCATTTTCGACATTTAAAGAATTAGTCACTAGACATAAAGCAGTTTGTGCTGAATTTCTAGATAGCAAATACGATGAATTTTTCCAGTCTTATCAAAATTTATTGAATTCAGAAAATTATGTTACGAGAAGACAGTCTTTGAAGGTTTATATTCGTGTGATTTTATTAGCATAATTGTTAATATTTTACCATAAAGCTTCAGAGAAATATTTTGATCAATGAAAAAATCAGTCTGTTTCGTAATTTTATATAATTTTCAGTTGTTAGGCGAATTACTGTTGGATCGTCACAATTTTAATATAATGACGAGATATATCAATAATGCAGACAATCTCAAGCTCATGATGAATATGCTCAAAGAGAAAAGTCGTAGCATACAGTTTGAAGCGTTTCATGTTTTCAAGGTTATCCTTACTGTTTTCAATAATTTTAAATTACTGAGAAATTTTTTGTTCTCCAATAAATATGATTTAAAATTTTAAATAACTTTCCATCAAACAAGCTCTCTGTTCTTTATCTAAAGCTAGTAAAATCGAACTTGTGCTTCTACTTAGAGCAGATTCAAAATCTTTCTCAAAAATTAGTTAGATCCAGAAATTAAAAAATCGTAGTTGAAACACTTTAATCATCTATAACTTGCTACATACATTATTTCATAATTAATATATTCATGATCATGAAGAACAAATTATTTCTACTAGATAGATTGAATCTCAGTTTTCCAGGTTTTTGTGGCAAATCCGAACAAATCAAAAGCTGTTGCTGATATTTTACTAAGGAACAAAGAGAAACTGGTTGAATTTCTTACTAATTTCCACACCGATCGTACAGAAGACGAACAGTTCAATGATGAGAAAGCGTATCTCATTAAACAAATACAGGATATGAAAACATGAGCTTCTTTCTCTCTTCTTATATGTGTAAATTAATTTGTTTCTATTTTTGCTTAGCTAAATGAAATGCTTTTCTAATTGCTCCATGATCTTATCAGACTACCACTGTTCCGATGTTTGTAATTTCGTTTTCTTTCCTATTTAATTCATAATGAAATATCAGAATTCGCCAAAGAATACATACGCATAGTTTGCGAAGGAGGATGTTCACTAAGAATTTTCATAATAATATTTGAGAATGAGAAATTATTTATTTTTAAATAAGAAAGGAAAATAAAAAAGAGTATTTCTGCATGAAGATTTCTTCATATTCAAATTTGCTTGATTGTGGGGAGAATTTGAATTTGGTGCCTACAAATGTTTTTTGAATATGATCCGGGAGCGTGTTCAGTTTTTTCTATTTTGCCTCAATTCTGCTCATATTATATTGTGTGTATTTGAAATAATTAGGCAAAGTATTTTTTTAGTGTTTTCCTGTATAAGCTTCATTTCTCCTGATGTGGAGAATAAAGCTCTTAAAATATATAAAGTCTTTCTGAAAATAAGTTCATTTTTTTCTACGTCAAGATTTGCCTATCATTGTGTTCTTATTTGAACAAACTTTTTCAAGATGAATTCATCATTATTTATAATTCCTTATTCTTTGTTTCTTAATATCTTTTTTTTTTTTTTTTTTTTTTTTGAGAAGTGAACCCAATCTTCTACGTTTTGGCAGAAATACTTGTTCCGTATATTACCTCAAATTTTTAATCAAATTAATTGGTTTTCTTCAGAATTCTGCTTGATTTATAGTTATTATTATGAGTTGTAGATCTATTTCCAAGTGAACAACGATTACTCTAGGTAAATCGTTTAAAGACAGAGTCGTTACAGGATTCTATTTTTTGTGAGAGTAAAATCTGCAAAAATATTGCAGTTTCCTAGATATTCTTTTCATCGTTGATGAATTAGTAATATGTACACGCTATGCTATATGTTATATCATATACAGGAATTTTCCCTTTTTTCTTTGTTAAGTGCAAGTAAAACACATAAATTCTATTTCGAAAAATTTTGCTCATTCAGCATAATATCAGTTACTACAAAAATAAGTTCAAGATTTCCCGGATGTTGAAGTAAATTTGTTCGGTATTCTTCATTGATTCAGAGTTGAAAATATCTTTTTAGTTGCACCATAGGTAAAGTTCTAGTCGAATATCTTCATTTTTAATAGAATGATAACATAAATGCTAAAAAAAAAAAAAAAAAAAAAAAAAAAAAAAACACAAACTCGAGAGAGCTGTGAGTATAAGTGGCCTACTTTTTGGTTTAGAGGATAAGCGAAACTTCAAGAAATTTCAGTGGCTGCCTTGATCTCAATTTTTTAAAATTAATCTTGGAACAAATCGGCATTTTTAAAGGATGAAGATGTCAGCTAGCACATCTTCTACATTGTTTATTTAATCAATGATGAAGTGTGCCAGAAAAGTGCGGTAATGAGTTCGCTACACTGTGAGAGAGTAGATGCTGATTATAAAATCGACTAGTTTTACCAACATCGAATCTCAGATAGAGTGAAGGTAACAGCACTGTAAAGAAGTAATAAAAACTGAAACTGATTCACATAGGAATGCCTCTTAAATTCTATCAAAATTACGTTGGTTTTCCACTTTTACAATTGAATGGAATTGAAAGATAAGTAAGAAAAGACTAGACCATAATTCAGTGTTCTCGGGTAACGATAACAATGATGATTATGAACAATAACTAAAATCATTGAAACTAGAAATATCTGGCTAAACAAATAAGTAAAAATATGAAAATAATCAGTAAAACACTCACAAATACAGTAATTCAAGACATTCGACTCATCACTGAGAGCAAAATATTCCTAATAGGGTCCAAGTATAATTTACACAAAAATTTGGAAGATGGTGATATCATTTATTTTCCTCAGTTCACTGTTATTGTCATCTACGTAAATAAGAAAACTTGCACTGTGAAAACTGTAAGAAAATCGAAAAGTCTGTGGATCAATTTCGGCGAATTTTTCTAAAGCCATTTCTAGATTTGGAACTGAAAGTGAAAAAGCGAAAACGTTTGGAAGAAATTAAACTCATGTAACATCTAAGTTTAAAACAACAAATACAATAACTCGACGGCCATAACATCATTATACGTTTTTGAGCAGGTAATCATTTTAATGGCTCATCAGGATGAATCAAATGCAAATGTACCAGAAATCTGAAATAAAAAAAATTGAGAGAGACTATTAAACCAAACCGAAAAATTATTTATGGTGATCTCACCTTTGCACCCTGCAATTCCATTTGCTGATCGATGATTTGAACTAGCTCTGATGGTGACGGCACTCTTCCACTTTCAAGCTTTGACCATATCTGTTCATCACCCAAATAAATTTCGAACGCTCCTGTTGACATAAGAGAACCTAAAATAAAAAGCAAACTATAATAAGAATAAAATATTCAATTTTGAATTCAAATAAATGAGTTAAAATAAATCAGTTTGGAAATTTTCGATTATTTAGTTCTCGGAAAAACCAGTTCACCGTTAAGCATAAATCAATCTTATTCAGAATCATTTCAAATTAACAATTCAAAATGTGCTGAACAGAAACCAAAACTACAAAACTGACTTTCGATAGTGTTAGAAAGAAGAAACAACATCATGCATGATGAAACTTTATTGCTCAAAGCCCATGCAAAAATGCGCGGTGTAGGCTGTCCGATCGATGCAAACGGATCCTGCCCCATTACAATCAATACAATAAATACTATCTTTCCCAATCCAATAATCTGAAATATATTTCTTGCATGTTTCGGAATTTTTATTCAAAATATCGCATCACTGATAAATCAATTGTCAATCCTACTTCATTAATTAATTTATACAATCCTAACATTATTTCAAAGTCCCCTTAATGAATATAACATCAAAAAGTATCTTATAGGGAATTCTGCCAGAGTTTAAATAGCGAAAGTCCAATACTTAATGATTAGTATTGGACTTTTGCTATTACAGATTGGTGCATGGGCATACTTTCGCAATCAAATTAATCTAAGTTCTCAGTCATATTTTAAATAATATTGAATTTCAAGTAATACATACAAAATAAAGCAAAGACATAAATCCAAACCTGCGCCAGAATGTTTTTCCATGCTTTAGGTGAGTAATTGGCACCATCAATTTTCATTGAAGGATATTTTTCATGTATGTAACGGGAGAATTCATCAAATGCTTGCCGATAACCACACGAAACACTATAATTATGCGTAAATTACGTGTTTAAAGTTGCAAAAGTTTTACATTTTCCATGCAAATATGACTTGATGTGAATTCAGCACGAAAAAACTTTATCATAATTGCACCGTATAGGTCGGGCTAAGTGTAAAGAAAACTATGATAAAGTTGAAACTTCACGACTATACACTAAAAGAAGTAAATGGAAATTTGATGAACATTGTCTTTCGTAATATCCTCCTAAATCGTAAATGTAAATCTAACCAAAATAAAAACTTCATGCTAGGAAGTTTCTTAGTAGTATGTGGCGGTGCTGTGAAGTGTGATCCTTGCCTAACTCGAATATGGTCTGTATCTTCCAATTTTTTACCAATATCCTAGAAGAGAAAGTTCTCTTGATAATGCTGAAAAGATATGATGGATCCTGACAAAAGGAACAAAAGAATCTAAATATTCATCCCGCAATTTGTAAAGCAATTTTTAAAATACTGCTGTTATTTGTAAGAATTTATAAAAAAAAAAACCAACCTCATCACCAAATTCCTTTTCAAACATCTCATCATCGTTATATTCGTCTTTGGAATGTCCGTAAATATCACGTAAAGATAAGAGCAGAGCTATGCCTAAGACAACTGTGCCAATTTGATTTGTAATCATTTAATAAAATCTGAAATCAAGAAGAGTTCCGCCAAATATCTGATCTGCACCTAAGGAACGAATAAGATGCTTATATGAAGTATTATACCAAAAGCATGCAAAATTACGGAAGACTGCAGTGAAGAATGATAAGATAAAAAGTTTCCTCAAAGAATAAGGATTGTTCAGAGGCAGTGATAACAGGAGATAGCTACTATTATGGGCATGATATGATTTGGGCATGGAAGGTGTGATATGATATGACATGAAAATAGAGAAATAGTGGTGAAGAGCGGATGGTACTACAAGCAAAGATCAATCAAACCTGTTTCTTGATCACCCCGACGAAAGAAAAGACAGTACTCCCACAAAACACCAGAAACCTCGAGAACCGCGTTAAATACGACTGCATGTTGGTGCAACCAAGATATCGAAACAATGATGGCATATATGGCTTAATGGGAGCCACTATCAATGTCGGTGCATTGTTAGAGCATGATAACAGCGTTATGATCTGATGTTATCATTATCAGCGATGATTGATTCCCTTTGGCTAATCTTAGAGAATTTTCGTCGTTCTGCGACATATACCACTATTTTTGAAATGCGAAATAATTTTTTAACCTCTTATTCTGTTAGTTAAAATTTATAGTCAGTGTTTCCGGAATGATTTGAAATCTTTTCTTTTCGCTTTTCAATTAATTTTTAAAAGTAATTTTCTCGTCGATCAGTTAGAGTGACAAAGTGAACAAAAAAATCATGGATAGCGAACGACGCGAACTACGAAGTTGGTCGATAGAGCCACGCGACCGACGTGTGCATGCAGTAAGTCCCATGCATTTGCAGGAAGGTCGAATCCTGAACTCATTATTGCATGAAGCTCATAATATTTCCACTTCAAATAACAAAATAAATGCTCAACAAGGTTTGTTCTCTTTTCATTCCTTCCTTTTAAGTTTATTTTTTCATATTGTATTATTGTCTCGAATTGTTGATATTTGAATTAGCTAGTGTAATATATGAGATTTTGATTGGTAAGTCAATAATATCGAATAATAATACTTGTTGACAAATAATAATCTCAAATAATAATGCCGCACATGAATGCCAAAATGTTCCGCATTGATCTTTTAGTTTCTCAAGATGTATCCAAGAAATGGCAGTAGCTTGAAGGGAATTCAACTCATTGGTTATTATAATTGAAAAAAGCTGAGATAATGAGCTTTGCTTTTTATCCATTGTATTCAACCCCAATATTTGTTTTTTTTTATAAATTTCAGGTAGAATGAATTAAATTAGTTTGATGGATTCTTTTTGATGATTTCAGTTATCAAAATTTATCAGTTATTTCATTGTTGCTTTACAGATAATTATATTTGTAGTGGATGACAATGAAATTGATGGAGTGGAAGATGCGAAATTACAACAGATGATAAGCAAATATCAGTCACAAGTAATTCAGCAGCAGCAGCTGTCAAATCGAACTAATCATGAACTGATTAAGTAAATATTTTTACATTTATCTTCAGCATTTTCTCATGAAACAAGTTCTTATATCTCAAAGGAAAAAAATTTTTATGCTTGGCTCTAGTTGCTTCGATTTTCTAAAAGATAAAACTTCCAAATGTTGGACATGTTTTATTAAGCATGTAATAATTCTGAAATTTCATCAGAATGGAAGACAGTAATTGCCTTTGTTTATTATTTTTACATTTTAATAAGGATTTGTTATAACTATCGAGGATACAATATTTTATTATAGTTTCCTTCGAAAATTATCTTTTATTTCAGAAGCTTTGCAACTTCATCTGCAACCGCTGCTCAACAGCAAATGCCACCGATGAGTCATTCACAGCCATGTCTCATAACAATTAATGACCAAAAAAACGAATTGTATGTTTGTTATATTGATAAAAATTGTATATTAACAACCTTTGCGTTCTACAGTTACTGTTATCCCAATTACTAAGAAACAGATTCACAGAAATGTGGAAATAACAAGGTTTTGTAATATTGTTAGGTGTTTATAACATATGAGATTGTTTAAAAAATATTTTTCCAGAATTGTATTACATATATTTAATTGTATTCATTAATTTATTGTTGTTCTAATAATCTAAGCTATATTAAAGTTTCAGAGTCACAGAATCTGTCTCACCAGTTTACCACCCAAGTCCACCTTTTGATGGGAGCGAACACACGAATCTGAAAGCACAGCTAATTGCTAATCAAAATTTAGTTCGAGCACTGCAAGACGAAAATTCCGCCCTGAAGCAGCAGTGCGACTTTTTAACTGTTAAAGCCAGTCGTTTACAACAGGTCCTTTTCTCTTCACTTTTTTTTTTATATGTATATCTTTAAGATTTACTCCTTTTTCATTTCTTCTGGTTTCAATACAAACATTTTTTGTTGGTGAATCATTGTTTAACCAATTAATAGTTTTTTTTTTTTTTTTGCAATTAAATGTTTTATCGTCAATTTTTGGTTTTTTAAGTTGGAAAAAGCCTATGAAACCATCGAAAAAGAGTATGAAAATTTAACGGCGCAGAAGGAGAGACAAGACAACCTTGAGAAAGCGGCACGTATGAAAATGGAACAACAAATAGCGAGGTATGATAAATTTCTTATGTTTGTGTAATTATGACATCTTGTAGTGACTTATGTTCTCGAGTTTATATTTTTTGTGTTTTATTTTTTGTTTGTAGTGTTATTCTTTCTTTTTTATTACAATATAACATCAGTTTGCATCATCTTATATTGAAAGATGACTGTAGATGTACTTCTGAGAACGAAATGTTGCGAACGAAAATTGCTGAATTAATACGACGGATACAGGCAGAAGATCAGTCAGAACAAATTAACAAGCTTAATTTATTGCTCAATGAAATTATTCCCCAAAGTTTGTTCATTTCTCATATATCTTGAAATCTATTATGTGGTAGGGAAGAGATCTTGCTAAATCAAAATAATTCACCATAATTTTATAGCATTGTTTTATAAAATATTTGTTTTTTTACTTATTCATTTTTTCTGATGGTTAAATGGATGAAATCTCTGTTATTTTCAAAATTGTACTCATTTTCAGATAAAGAACTGATGACATGTAAGGAACGTCAAAAAATGGATATTGAAGCATTGGAAGTTACCTTGAAAGATCAAAGGAATCATATTCAGGTTTGCTTTTCACTTATTTTTATTAGTGGTTTTTTTTTTTCTTTTTTCTTTTCCTGTTTAGTGGGACGTGTTTCCTTCTTTTAGATTTTGGAGAAAGCTCTCGGAAATGCTCAAGAAAAGGCATGGAGGAAAGAAAAAGAAGTGGAGGAGCTTACAGAAAGAGTAGAAAGGGCAGAATCTTTGCAGAAAGCTGTTGAAGTTTGTTGTTTTATTGTCATTCCAGAATTCTTTTTTTTAAAATATTTTCATTCTTATTTCCCATCACACGTAGTTTTAAACCAAGCTCCAAATTTTATAATTGATTTCAGAAATCAATGTTCGATAAGCGTTCTCGGGAAGATGAATGGAACCGTGAAAGAGCGCAACTTGAGATGGAAAATGCTCAGCTGAAAATGCAACTGGCTAAAGAAAGTGTTTCAGTTGGAGTGAAAAAGGGTTCGAGTACTAGAAATCCAGAAAGTGATGAATTGACAAAGCTCAAAAAGACTCTTCATGCAAAAGGTACTTTTTCATATATTGAAAACAAGCCTGTGCACTGAAATTTATAATTTGGAAATTTCATGTTATTGGTAAATGAGTGTTTTTTCTTTCAATATTTTTGTTTCATTATTTTTCTAAAGTTTTTCACATTTAGAGGACATCATTGCGCAGCTAGAAAAAAATGTTATCGAATTGGAAGCCAAATTCCACGAGGAAATGCAACGAAATAAAATGGCGATAGCTACTCAGTCGGATACACTGTTAGTTCACGTTCTGAAATGTTTGGTTTTATAGCACATCGGAAAATTTATTCATTTTTCTAGAATCTTTCCTCATTTTAAACCAAATTTATATTAATTGACTTCATTAAAATTTTCTAAGTTCTGGCAAACTGAAAAAAATGGAAGAAGAAAAGAGTGAGAAAGACCGTAAGATAGCAGAACTGACGGAAGAGAAAGAAAGACTATCTGAAAAACTGGAAGACGAGCGCAAAACTTCAGAAAGTAGAACAAGTTTGTTAGAAAGAGAAATTGATCGCATTAGAAATGGTGATGATCGCAGGTACATTGTTATATTATATTTATTAATATTCGTCATTTCAGAAATTTGGAATTATAAATCTGAAAATTTCGCAACATTCTGTAACTTTTACTTTTATTAATTTATTGTTATGGCTTCTTGGAGTTTTTTTTTTTTCTGAATTTTATTTTGTAATTAATATCATATTTAGGTTTCGCGAAGATATGGCGCGTATGGAACAAATGCGTCTAAAAATTGCTGATAGACGTTGTTTTACAACGGAACGTTCTCGTAACCGGTAGTTTTTTATATTTTATATAACTTAAATATAAGACAAATTGAATCAGTCAGCTTTTTTTTTTTTTTTTTTAATTCTGGACTGCAACAAGTTTGAGTTTTCAATAAGTGTGTATAGATATGATTAGTAAGAATGTTAACCAGTGGGAATGTGAAAATAATTAGATAAATATAACAAATTATATTTGAATATGAGCTGCAGTTATTATCGTAAAGATAACATTATTTTATATCGATTTTTCTTAATAATCGTTTTATTTAGTCATTTAAGCTACACAGAATAGTTGTTCTGGTTAAGTTCAAAATTTATGACCACTCTCTGGCTTTTCTTACATTTCTATGAATAGACAACGATTCAGCAATTCACTATTGGAATTGCCTTTGTGGTTAGTTCCGGCATGGTGTTGAATAGGTCATAGTCATGATTTCCATTCATACTTCAGTCATAATAATTTCAGATGTATACATCATGGGCGCACATCATCCGGTACACGTGCCGGATTTGTTCATGTACATCTGAGGGCAAATTCAGCAACAGCACTTTTACCTACCGATTTGCATCTTTCATCACCAGATGCGCTTCCCACGTCATCCGATGTACCACTGGATTTATCCAATGATAATAGTGCCAGTTCTGCTGCTGCTGCTGTCATCGCCGCTACTCGTTCAACTAGCAAAGCTTTAACAATATTCCCAAATTCCTCATCATGTCAAGAGGAAATATTCGCGGATCAAAACAATTCTTCTATTGATGCGAAGGGAATCTGCAGTACAAATTTGAATGGTTATACGCGACCAATTTCAATACCACCACATTATGATTTGGCATTTTCTGATAATGAAGATATATATTCCAGAATTTCAAGTCGATCGATTACAAAATCAAGTGATGGTACTATCATCGCTAATGAGGAATTATGCGGAAAACAGATTTCAGCCGAAGAAATCTGGGATGTGTAAATTTTTGGAATTTTCTTCATATGAAAAGTATAACTTTTCTTTAAATAATGTCTTAATAAGTCGGTTCTAAACTAAGATGTGATGCATGTTTCATTCATAACACAACAAAAGGTGCTTGTATTTCACTTCCTAGGTAAGAAAGGTAATGTGCATTTATAGTAAAAACTCGTAGTTATTATCTTTTGGTTCTGCAGCTAACTACTGATTATTAAATATGATATTATTTATTATGCAAAAAAAAGATAAAAATTTCGATTGATTGGAAGAGAAGATATTTTTTGCTTTAACCAGCAAATATTTTTGAATTAATCATAAGTTAATAAATGATTATTTAATGTCTCAAAAATAGATTTGTAGTTGTGTTGATCTTGGTCTAAACTGAAATAATGACAGTTCGAAATATTTAAATACTTTGAATGTGTAAAACTTTAATTAGGAAAGTATTATTTGTCCCAAAAAAATCATATAATACCATGTAATCTTTAAGGAAATAAAATTTCACTGTGCTTGAATTATTAAAAAGTAAGATGCCGTAACACTAGGTAATATCTACATGCTATAAATATCTCAAGTGTGCTTCTCTTCTTCGATATAAATCGCTCATTTGTTTGCTTTATTTATTTTTTTATGGTAGATTCTTTTGAAAGGATAAATTACTAAAATATTTTCTTTCTAATATTTTTCAAAATTGTAATCATTCTCACTTTTTTTTCCACACTGATTCGTAATAATATTATATTGCCACAATAGATTTTTTGTGCAAAAATTGTACTTTAGAAGCATGCGTTAAAATAGGGTTTCATTGTTCTTCATGTTCGAACAAATTAGACCAAGAAAAAATAGTAAAATCTCAGTGGTTACTAGACAAAAGAATTCTTGGATTTAATTTTCGGTCTTGATTTTGTTGAATTCTTTTCATTTTTATTCATTTTTGTAGTCTGCTGAATCACTGTAATTTTTATAAACGTAACACCGTAAGCGTTTTGTGCTCATACGATGGAATTTTTTGAAGAATGGATGCTGCAGGAGAATTCAGAAACTTCTGGGATTAAAATTTAAAAAGTAATGGTGCTATTGTTTTGTTCACGGAAATACTTTCTATCTACGACAGTAAATGATTTTATCATTGGAAACAAAAATTTCAACTGGTACGATGCATTTATTAGCTAATAATTTGTTAATTTTGTCTTGTTTTTGTTTTGCTGCCGCGGGTTTCTATCTAACATTGTTATGCAGTTTTCAATCTTTTTTCCTCTGTATTTTCCTTATTTCCAAGTGCCTTATTGCTTTTATTTTCCTTTTTCATGGATATTTGTACTTAAATCTCCCTTTCATTCTAGCAATGTATATTTTGGAAATGAGCGGTAAATTAAAGTTTATAGCTTTGATGCACTTCCATTCATGAAATGGCAAAAGAAATGGCTGATAAAGTTACTTGTTTCATATTGATTATTTGAGATACGTGGAAAATAGATTTGACAAACTTTTCGATTTAAACCTAAAATACAATAATTTCACAAAAGGTGAATGATGGAATAATTCTCATTAATTCCGAAAAATTTCCATTGACAGCAAAGAGCGGAACGATATTCCTCGCTACTTCCATTGACAAATTCGTTTGTCAGGAATTTTTTACGCAGTATTTCAAAGTTCGACGAATGCCTCAAAGCAAAAACTAAATTGTCACTCTAATGACAAGATTAACGGTTTTGGGCAGTGTAATTCTCGTTCAAGTGTCTTTTGACTTTCGAAAAATAAGTTTCACACATCAGTGTGGTTGTTTGGGTTGAAGCGAATGACAGTATGTGCAGTCGATATGTATTTCATAGGAAAAATGCAGAAATATCAACACAGTGAAGATTTGCGAAATTTTTTTGAATTTCAAGCAAATCGAAATTCCTAAGCGATCAATGATGATTTTTTTCTTGGCGTCATCAACGTTGCCTTTAACATATAAGCATTGTTTATTGTTGCTTGTAATTCGATCATACCCCGACCACATCAGGCCATCAATAGTGATGCTACCAACCGATCACTGTCCTACCACCATCCAATCAACGAAACTCGTGCTTTATTGCAAAATATTTCTCGACGCATTTCAATTGCATAACGAAAGTTGCACATATGAGTTTCTCTCGGCTACCTATTCATTTCATTACCTACTTCACTTTTATTACTAATGTTATTTGTACCGGTAAGATTACTGACTATTCCCTTTGAAGAATTTTTCAAATATTTAGGAGATTCAAATGAAAAAAATATGAAATATTAATTAGCAAAGCTAATTGTAACTCAGTGATGCTACATGAAAATTGAGGTACATGTCTTCCAGGACATTCTAATCGTTTTCCACATTTAGACTGCTCTAGTTCTACTTAAAATATATACTTCATCTGAAATCTTGGATCATTTTACAATAATCTTGCATAAAGTATGATCATTAGATGCGGGAACTAATCGTTTGGATGGATGCAAATGCCGATCTGCCAATTTCGGCATTGATGTAGCAGCTGGTGAACTAAAAAGTCCCGGTTATCCTGCTAGTTACTGCAACAATCTAAATTGTAAATATGAGGTTTGCGACTGTAGTTTTTTCTTGTTTTGAATGTGAAAGTTGGAAATTTATTGAAATATTAAAAATATAAATACAAAAGGAATTTAAATACAGTAAGGCGGAAAATTTTTCCAAACGATTCTTCTCCAAATTTGTTAATGTATTTCTTCGATTATGTCAAAAAATTACTCATCAGATCATTTTTAGATAGATGCAGTTCCGGGTCAATCAATCCATTTGTCAGTCGTTTCATTTGAAACTGAGCTACGACATGATTTTCTTGAGATTCACCAAACATTCATTTTTGCGAATACTCAATATTCGGCACGTATTGCTACGTATGTAACTTGCAGAAAATTTCTTCATATTTCTATTTTTTCTATTATTGCTCCTTTTCTTCTTTTTTTTTTTTTTTTTTTTTTTTTTAAATATTCCCATTTTTCTTAAAATCTATTTGGTTGTCGCTCCGTGGTTCAAGAATAGTGGCAGTTAATTAGCATGGAGAGATCGAGGAACATATATGGCCAGTTTTGAAAGTTGATATGAATGGCATGCATATGCTTCATAGTTAATAATCATTGTATTGAATGATAGAACAAATTTTTAAATTATCAAAATGAATGATTGACAATAAATTAAATAAATTAAACCCTAAAGGGTAAAATTTCTTGCAAATTTTTACTGTCCAATTAACTTAGTGGAAATTTTGTCAAATATATAAAGAAAACTTAGGCTATCGGGAAAAGACATTGGTTGGCCATCATTTGCATCTTCTATCAGCAGTGGTTTCATCCTGAAATTTGTTACTGACAGTACAGAAACATTCGTTGGTTTTCATGCTCGCTTCAACAGGGTCAATACTACTTCATTAAGTATGCTTTGATAATTAACTTCTGTTTTTCTGCACAAGAATAATATTTCAAAACTTGGACCGCTACTTTTGTCTTTTGTTGCCTTGAATTAAGTTAAGAGATTACAGAGCGACCTTGATTTAAATTACTTCAATTCAATCACACTGACTTGTCTGCTACAAAACCAACCTCGTCATGATTTTTTCATCTTGAATATTTGTAATTTCGTTAATTGTTTTAATCCATTTCTCTTTTTCTTCATTAATAGTTTCAATAAAAAAACTACTTATTCAAATACCCAAAAATTATTTTACTATATATATTCTAGATATTTTCCATTTTCATCGATAGGATTTTTTTTTTTTTACTTTAATTTTGACATTCGAAACTTTCTTATTACAGCTAATTCCTGTCCGATATTCTTTTACGAAGCAACAGGTGAAGATAGAGCATTACCTAGTCCATCAATTAATTTCGCATATTTTGCTGGTTGTGCTTATATGTTGAATACTAGTGAAAGCTACAGTATAAAACTGAATCTAAAATCGCTTGCTTCAAAAGCTAAGTTTACGATTTATGAGACAGAAAATTATCAGGCTCCAGCGGATCATACTATTTCTCCATTATTCGAGTAAGTATAACTAAATTCAAAACATTTTTGAACTCTTCGAAGAAGTATAACAAATTTCAAAATATTTTCGAACTTTGGTCATTGTAAAAAATGTTTCAAATGTTAACAGAGATTTTTGAATAACTTTTGCGCTATGATATAAAGAACTTCTTGGTTTCCATAGGAATACTGGAATAATAGATGTTGTCCCAAAAGAAATAATATCACGGACAAATTCCATATTGATACAAGTGACAGTAGTGCAACGGGAATTGTTTCCGACTAAAGCAAGTAACAAATTCTTATTTGAAGCTCAGTTCAGTCGCACCGACAGCCGTAAGTTCCAATTTTATCGAAAATTAATTTTAGATAAAGCAATTTCAATACATCTAAGCTAATTGGTCTAAAAAGTACTTTCAATCGCTTACATCTTTCTCTGTTACATCAGCACATTGTGGAAGTTATGTCTTAAGCAAAAAGTGAGAAAAGAAATTTTTAAGTTGGAATTCATTTATTAATCTTATTTTGCAGATAATATTTAAGCAGTAATTTAACTTTAATTTTATCATTTTATGGTCAAAAAAGCAAGAAGTACTAGTCATTCAGCATGCAAATGTTTTCCGAAGAGTCATATGATTCGAATCGATCGTCCGACAATATTGTCTTCTCCCGGATTCCCTCTTGAATATTGTGATAAATTGGACTGTGAAACAGAGCTTCAACTTGATCAATATTCAATCGATTCCGCACATCATAATATGATAATCGTAGAAATTCATAAGTTCAACCTAGAACACGGTTCCGATTTCGTGCACTTTTTGGACCGATCGAAACATTCTACCAGACATTTAATAAGGTGCAGTGCAATTAATGGTTACTTTATGGTATTAATAAAGATTTATTTTTGTTCAGCGAATATTTCCATCCATTTTAATAGAATATGAATACATTTGATATCGAAATCATTCAATCGCTTCACAGTTGACAATTTTGCTTCTTTTTTTTTTAGCATCACTTGGTAAAGCTCTTTAATATTGATCCTTTCTGTCCAGTAAGTTTTTTTGCATTTCCATTCCACGATATTAATAACTATTGAGTAACTTCCTCGAAATTAACAAAGAAAGGTAAAAGTTAAAAGTCTAGGTTGTTTATCACTTTTATCGTCTGTGTTTTTATTCATTCACGTTTTTCCTTGTTTCTTATCTCCATTGGATGAATACTTGAAATTTGTAGATCTGGTGTGCTTTCACCTCTCGCTTTTTCTTTCTTTCAATTATTTAATAATTGTTTTAGGATTCACTATAAAAGATATTTAAATGTTGTGAATATCGAATGCAAGAAAATTACAGATACAATAAATAAACTTGAATAAATGTTGCAGCCGCACTGGTGAATTATCAACAAGTCGTAATAGATTTTTTACGTTCAGTGGAGAAACTGGCGTGCTACGAATGATTACTGATTCGACGGTTACAAATAATGGATTTAATATGACCATTAGTGTCATGCAAAAAAAAGACGGTAATATATTCTTCTACGGAATTATTCAATTTTTTAAAATGTTTGATGTTCCATCAACGATTTGCAAAGAAAGTGATAAAGAAAGATATAAAAAAGATGCAATTGGATCCTAAGATCAAGTCAATAGACATCTGGAAAATTTGCTAAAAGAAGCATTTTAGAGAGTTAAAAAATGTGTAAAATTTTCGAAAATTTAAGATTGCCGTTGTAAAGGTGAAGCACAACCGCTGGAATTTTCATCATCGACCGGAATGTTTTCATTTAATTTACCAATGGATTGTGGCTTCTTAGACTGTTTCTTTCAGTTTAATCGTCCTGTAACTGTAAGTTCCAATCTATCAGATACGCTCTTCTTACAAAAGTGCGAAATAATTCCTTCACTGCATTCAATAATGATTAGTTTGAGCTAAATATTTATTGATAATTTAATAAATGTCATAAAATTGCAGTCTTCGAAATACTTTTGATAACAAAAATTGCACAAATAAATAAATATAATATAACTTTCATACTTATTAAAGGCTTTGGATACGGATCGCATACGATTAATAGTAAATATAACTTACACTTTCAAGAATGGGGAAGAAGAATTTCTGGAGGTGTTGACGAATATCAATAATTACAATATCATTCCTTCACATCTTAATGAACGAGACATTACCATGTATGCGAAATTTTCCTCAACTTTATTTTTTGAAACTCTGTTAGAAATAAAATATGAATACAACCCTAAATTTAAATTTCATTTGTACGGAAAAGAACTTGAGAAAATTTCGAATATCCAGTGGAATAGTTGTCCTCATCCAATATTCTTCCACGATATTTATACTTCTGTGATTGATTATTAACTTTGATGCTGAAAACTGAGTACAGAGCAATACCAACATTACGGTTGAGTTTTCGATATCTTATAAAATCCTTCGTATCTGCAATTCTCAAAATTCTTTGAAATCCGGATTATGTAGAAACTGCTTTTTATTAAAACCGATACAATAGTCATTTGAAAAAATTCATATGAAATCTGATTGATATGATTAGCAAAAGAAATATCTTAGATATTATTTTAGTTGAAAGAAATGATCAGATTAGATGACCGTTTTGTATAGCAGGAGATAAAAGAGAATCTGAAAAAATGACGAGAGATAAGGATTTGAGAATTCGGAATTTGATATTAAAAGAAAAAACAGAAATGATATTGTAATATAGTGAAAGTATGAAATAAATCGGAAAATTTGGAAATAATTTGAATTAACATCATTGGAAATCGTGTATACATCAAAAAAAAACTATTGATTTGGAGTTCTGAGATGGAATGTGAGGATTCAGATTCCTAAAGTTATAATATTTTAGCTCGAATTTTGTATTAGGCTATGCTTTAATATAAAAATTGTAACAATTTACGAATATAGAATATATATTTAGTTTCGAACCAACGCTAGCTCAGAGTGGAACGGAGGAGGTAACGAACGACTCACCAATGATGATTTGGTATCACTTGGCCTCTGATATCAACAGGCGTGCTGCTCAATTCGACTTTAATTACAAATGGAAATCGAGTTAATTTTTCTATATATTAAAGTCAAGTAAAAATTTAGTGGTGTAAAGAATCTGATTTTTTATAAAATAAATTTGCTTAGTTTTTCATATCATTTTGGGGAATCGGCAGTCATTGTTGTTCATCTGCAACATATTTAGTCTATTTGCAGGAAAAGAGTTGTTTTCTATTACAAAATGGTAAAAGCGTCAATCTGAATTTCTAACAAACTATTAGTTTAATTTTTTCACAGTAAAAGATGACATGTAGTCAAGAACGTGCGATCAGAATTTTAAATGTTTCCAGACATAAATTTGGAATTTTTTAATTGAATTTTACTAAGCATAATTCGCAGTATGTGAATGTGGCTCTTTGGAATTGGAAGCAAAAGAAGGTTTGTGGAAGCAACTTACATCACCGGACTATCCTGGTCATTATTGTAATTTGATGAAATGCCAATACTTGATAACCGCACCGCAAGGATACGTTGTTGTTGCGAATATCACTGAGCTGGCTCTTGAGCCGAACGAAGATGTGCTTGCAATTTTCGATGGTATCAATATAACTGATAGGCGAATTAGAATGTTTGTTTCAAGCTTTTTGCACTGTATTCTGAAATCGTTAATGCAAAAAATAATTGCGAAAATTTGAACACATAAAAATTCAAAGATTATCACTGGATTCATTATCAGTCTACATGGGAAAACTTAATTTTATTATGATTCTTTATTGAAACTGGATGAAGCAGTGTGCTCAGAACTGCCAGAAAGTAGAATCGTATTTCTCATGATATATAAATTTTGTAGTACGAGTGGAATTGAAATTTTCACAGATTTATTACGAAGTACCGCTGAAATGATGACAGTTTATTTTGAAACCGATATCAGTATTACCAACAAAGGATTCGTTTTATATTATAGTGCCGGTTCTTTTTTTAATATTTTTAAACGACAAATAATGAAAAGTATAACATGATAGAGATAACGGAAAGCATTTTTTTTAAACGAACACAAGAGCTTCTTTTTTCATATATAATTTAACCAGATAATTCAATACTATAAGTTAATTCTTGGGAAATATAGACATAGCCTTAATGGAAAAATAGATGCTGAAAGATTCAATCCAAAAAGGAATTAACAATGCAAAAAAAAAAAAAAAATTTTAATCTTGTATGCAAAAAATCTTTACAAATTCTTATAAAGTATTTTGATGTAAATAAAAAGGATTAGGTGAGGAAATTATAACTTAGATCAGATTCTCGATAGCCTCATAAAGTTTGTAGCAAAATTTGTGAAGATTTCTTCACATTTTTCAAAATATGTTTGTGCCCGGAAGTGACAGCAGAAGGAGTATTGTGTTGAATTTACAATTATTCTTGGTTTTGCAGAAAATGCATCAGCAGATGAAAGAAGTAGCGTTAGCAGTGAGCTTGGCGAATCGAAGCATCTGGGCATTATTTTCTGCATATTGCTATTCCTCGTTACTGGCATTGTATTCGGTTTGACCTGTTACAAACAAAAAAAAGTTTTCGTAAATCGAAGAGGTCACTGGCGTACTAGTTCAGTAGTTGGATTCACTAATTTGTCCCATGAAGATAGCTCATAAGTTCGAGCAATTTCTTGTCTTTGTTTTAATAATAGCTTGCAATAAATTGTTCACAATAGATCATGCAAAATATCTTTATTGATTTTGCTATTTCTTTCCAAATAAAATTTTGTCTCAGATTTTTTTCTTTTTTTTTAGTGAAGGTATGTCATCGAGCGATTAGATATTTCATTGAAATGCAATTCCAAAAAGTGTCAACATGATTGCATTCCTGTGATCACATTCGATTAAATTATGGGAGAACACTTTTTTTTTTTTTTTTTTTTTTTGTGAAGGGAAGAGAAAAAGGAAAGTAATCATTTTCCATTGAAAAACTAATTTTAGCTTAGAAAATTAATCAGCATTTTGAATCTAACAATCAAATCATAAAAATTTCTAGTTTGGAAAATAATTAATGCTTTGAACTATCTCGTCTTGAACATATAATTTTAGCTTAGATAATTAATTAGCAAAAAATTTTGATTTCATGAAATTTATTTTCGTTAGAACTAATGACTTTCTTTTGAGAGTAAATATTGTCGTGTTATATCGTCAGCTTCCATCAAACGGAAATTCCACCGATAAATTCTCAGGGTCGAACCAATTTTATATTTATCCATGCTGCAAATACTTCTAGAATGAATCTTGAATTGGTTTTTAGATCTTTTTCAAATAATCTCATATTCCATAATATATATTTGTTCAAAACATAGTCAAAGTACATATTATTGAACTAATTCATTGATAAAAATGAAATATGGTGCAAGTGCAAGTTATTATCAGATATTGACAAGATTCAAAATATACGAATTTCTTTTTAAACATTTAATTAACATCTTCAAACTTGATTTCGAATTTCACACAAAAAATTTCAAAGCCAACTCATATCTGCTGCAGTTAATGCCACTGAGGAAGGTTCGTCCAGCACACCATTTTTGATCCTTTACAGCTTCAGTAATGTCCAACTTCTCTTTATTGACATGAAATGTTATCAAAAATTTTATATCTTCGAAGAATCCTTTTCCTTCTTCCTGAAAATATCCTTTCTAAATTGTTTGAAAATCCAAAAAAATTTTGAAATCTCATTTTGATGTTCAAAATACATTTCTTATTTTGAATGAGCTGAGATCTCAAATCTATTACACATAACATGAGGAGTTATTCGTTTAAAAAGATGAGTGTAAGGATTAAATGAAACTTTAAAATAAAATTTCCGAATTTTAAAAACTGCAGTTTGAATAAAAATGCTACTGAAATTAAGAATTACCATTAGAGCGATGAATTTCATCTCTGATGGTATGTTCTCAAATAATTCTGGTGGTGGTCCATTTAAAAGAACCTGAAGTTTAGTTCAGTTTAATTCGCTTTTGTTCAAAAGCTTTGATTCTCAATTTTCAGTTCATCTATTACAATGAAAGCTCATTTTTAAGTTCATCTTACATCAAACAGTATGTACAGACTTTTTCTTCGATTTGAACGGACTCACGTTTTCGTAATTTTCAAAATCAATGGGTCCAAAACGTTTCAAGAAGTTGCGTGTTTCTGAACCTTCACAACTGAAAATAAACATTGGCCTGGTGTAAACTTCTACCCATAAGCCGGGACGCATTTCACTGCTACGATAGAACTGTCGAACGTCTGAAAATAACAAAATGATTTATTAAGTGCGAGAAAATTTGAAAAATTTTTTGAGAAATTGCTTATCCTAGGAAAGCTAAGCACCTTTTTTGATAAATGGAAGTTTGTTCCTTTTGAGAAAAAGTTGTCCTCTGAATCCACAAGTATTCTCCACTAGCGCAACGGTATCGTCGATTGTATGTACTATCATGTGGAATGTCCGAACAGAAGTATTGTCTAGCCAACAAGCTAACAAGTGCAACTTCGCTGGCGCATCCGAATAATTCACCTTCTAAATTATTGTAAAGTTGTTTTAAGATGAATTTAAAGAATGATTTATATCTGAAGATCTAAAAAAAAAAAATCACTGGATCAATAATTCTTAGAATGGTCGATAGAGTTCATGAGTCAATATCAAACAGACAAGTGAACAAAATATACTTTAGAACTACTTGCAAGGTTTTTTCCAATATCCAAGAAAGGTTTGACAATTACAGTGAATTACATCACCTCATGCTTCCATTCAAATCTTTCCTCTTCGCTTTCTTTGTTTTTACTCGAAGATTGCTGCTTCTCTTGGTTTTGAATCCACGGATCCATCGGAATTTCTTCTTCTTCATTGACTTCGATTCCTTTTCTTGTCAGGAAATCCTAAAAAGATGAGAAATTGTTTATGAATGCGTATCATTTGGATTCTCGACCGCAATGATTTGATTTGATAACGATTTAACTCTTCATGGAAGATGATTAATGAACCCTGGTTTGATGATCACAAGCAGTAATTCTGTATGTTCCCGAAAACAGATGAATATCTTTTCCAACATTTAAATCTGACCAATGCAAATAGTTCTGACCACAATTTTGATTTAATTTCGGTACTCTTTGATGAGTAAAAGTGCGACTCTGAAATGAAGTATAGTCAAAGTAATTCAATTCTTTGATTAAAAATCATCGTGAAGAAGCTAATATGTACTAATTCAAAAAAAAAAAAAAAAAGAAAAAAACAACGAGATGAAATATTGTGTGAAAAGATGGTGAAGAGTTCAATTCAAAGGTCATTTCTTAAAAATCGTTTCGAGTTAATTAATTAAGAATAAGAATACAGATGGACAAACAATAGTTAAGAAACGTGGACAGTAAAATGAAATAAATTTGAATGAAATGGCAAACTGATTGCTTGTTGCATATTTTCATGGCTTTAATGAAACAGAGTATCGTAATAACCTAAATTTTTACTTAGAATTATTACCTGGAAGATGGTATTATTTGGAACATGTGGTTCAATGAGAGATACTGTGTTATCACTGAGATGATAAAGTAGTTTCATTGGTTTTATGTAATGCAACTGACGATGGAAATACGTCTCCGGATCCGGTTGAAACGAATAACATTCGAATGACAAAATATCCGGCTTGTCATTCTCCATCTGTAGACAGTCTATGAATAGTGGGCCATATCTAATATAATTAAAATAAGTTAGTAGCCAATAAATGGTTGTAAGTGATGTAATGAATTTCTATTTTGAAAAGCAGACATCAACTAAACATCTAATAAAACTTTTCGAATAAAGGTAAAGGAAAAAAGACATAGTATCTGGATTTGTTATCCAGAAATATTCGGGAATCAAACTAAAATCCTCCGGAAATACATTCAGTGGAAATTATGACAAACAAACTTGTAGATTAGTATTCAAATCATCAAATTACAGGTAATTAATGTTGAAAATTTCATCCAAATGGACAAGAGGAAAAATTTGGAAATTTACTTGGGAGCGGATTGATCACTTGTGAAATGTTGTTCCATTAATTTTTTCTCATCATCTCGATTGCTCATTTTTGTATTCACTACAAATGGAGATGGCAGCAATTGGGATGGCTTTCTGTACTGAAGTAAGGAATTGTATAATTAATGTATTCATTTCAAGATAAAAATGGTATTCAAAACGGGAAGTCCTCCCAATCTAAGTTTGACGAAAGAATTGATAAAATATTGGAAAAATTAATCTTCCTGCCTCTAAACGCTCGAAATAACATATTCAACAATGATAAGGCAAAATTATTGTGATGAAGACTTTTCTGGGAATTGCCCAGTATCAGTTTGAATTTTCTTCCTTCAATTCTAACACAGATTTGAAATTTACATACTAATCCAAGCGATTTCTGAGCTGTCAACAAATAATAGCGTAACAGTTACCTTTCTCTCAGCATTCATGACATCGATACCACACCAACCATTCACAGATATAGCTTGCTGAATTAGTGAACGGACACTCAAAAAAGCGTGTAATCGATGAAAAAGGTGGACATATATAATTTATAATTTGGGGCAATGAAGCAAAGCAAGCCTCCTACAGCTAGCAAGAGACTTCCGCTTTCTCGAAATATTACTGATATTTGTTCTCTCGATTGCAGTTTTTTTTATTAGAACTATTATCTTCAACAAACAGCTGAAGTAATGTTATTTCAATTTTAATAACCTGGAATTTAAAAATTTCAAGCTTCGTTATTAGAAAATTGGAACAGTCTAAGCAGTAAGATATCGATGGGAATTAAAAGAATGAATAGGAATTTCATTTTAACAGAATTTTTGGATGACACAAATGAAAAAACCCATCGACATCCTTCAAGAAGAATGATAACTGAATTAAAATCCAAGAAATCTATGTGGTCAGATAGACGAAGTGGAGAACTTTCCCTTCGGTTCTGTTCGCAGTATTGAAGTTTTTAGAATCTTCAAAGGAAATTCCCAATGTTCCTGACCATCAAAAAGAGTATACATTAACTCCGGAATCAACTGAGGTTCAGTAAATAAAAGGTAGTTTGTTACTCAATGAATTCGATATGCTGTTTTGCCCTTTCTATGAAGATATAAATAACTAGAAACGTATACAAAATTCGTATTGACTATAAAAAAGTCAAAAGGAATTAGCAAAAAAGAGCTAATAAAAACAACTAAAATCACTGAAGACAATTTTGGTGAATTTAAATTGAATCAGGAGAATTTTCGTATCCAAAAAAATTTCCTTCCAGTTCTGAAAGCTTGCGAAAACCGAAAATTTTGTTTAATTTAATCTCCTATATTTCAACAACAAATTCCCATTAACTATGCACTCTCAGTTTTTTATATAACATATTCTAAAAACATGAAATATCTTTCTGAAACACGAAAATGCTCTTCCTCACACTCCTATATTGCCAGAAAGTTCTATTTAAAGACAGTTTAGGGATTTATCCTGATTGTCTGCTTACTAATGTGTTGTCAAAAATCCAGTCTCTGGTACTCAATTACTGACTTAATAAAATTTTTCTTTGACTTGGCAGAAGTCTAATTGACTGGCTTTTTCAGGTTTCGTTTTCTCATTCAGCTAAATTGCGTATATAAAATCAAAGCCAACACAACATTGAAATCACTTTATTCATAAAAGATAGAAATCCAATATTGAATAAAATATCACATTCTAAAGACAGACCTCTGAAAATTTACTTTTTCTTTGATATTTTTTAATTAATTCTGTATCAAGATCTAATCAATATATCCTTCCATTCACCGGTAAAAGTAAACACTAAATATCACAATCACTGTTCAGTTAATCACCACGTAAGATTGCGATCTTCGATTACAACTAGTTCAAATACCAATATCAGTTCCCTGATAATGAGTCATCAAAGCTTATTGAAAACGTTGTTATAAAGCACAACAATTAAAAAGTATTAGACCAATACAGGTGTAAGAAAAAAGATTGTAATAAAAAATAAATAAAGTATTCGAAAATTATTTTCATTGAAAGCCTATTTCTATGATGGATTTGCAAAGCTTTTTACTGTATATTCATAGTAATTCGACAAACAATTCCGGAATACGAAACTGTCTCAATAATCATAGTTCATCCATAAAAAAAAACGTCGAATCATAAATTGCCAGTATCTTAAAACAAGAAAAAAAAATGATATCATGTGAATAAAATACGTAAAAGAGCTTCTCAAATCTTCAAAATATATACAGAAATAAACAAAACAACAGCTGTTGAGATTACTTTCACACGAACTTCTATGATGAAAGAAGTCAGATTTCTCGACACTTCTCCATAAATTAACAACTTAATGGAAAAAAAATTATTCCAAGAAGTCATAAGAGAGAATTAAAGGAAAACAGAACTTTCCTATTTTCTATGATTGTATTTTACTTCTTGCATATTCTACAAATTCATCAATCAGAACAGGCCATGCTCCTTCGGCATCGTAATTGTTGAAATCAGGTGCAATTGTCAAAGAAAAATCGAGTAGTAAGTTCCATGTATCACGTGGTATACTTTTCACTTCCTGCAAAAAAAAAAAAAAAAAAAAATGAACCTAGTGATCTACATAATTCGACATCCGAAAAATAAGGGCCAAATTATCTCTCGAGAGAAATAAACTAAAACGAAAAATCTATTTCATCATAACTTCAAGTTCAACTGATGACTCCGTCAGTTTTTACTTTTAGCGCTTCATTTGATTTATCATTATAACATGTCAATATAATTTTGGCATATTACTGCATAAAAATTTCAAAATAATAATACTTAAGATGCAAACCTTTTCCCGAAGGAAACTAGTCCATAAAGGAAGATAACCGAAATTACCGCCGAAGACAATTTCCCAATAAGCAATCGCTGTTTCCACTTCTACAATAAGGAGAAATTAGCATTTGGAAAAATTTAAATGCCTATAATTTAGATTCATGAAATGACAGCCGACATCTTCCATAGCATTACTTTTATCTTACCATTAACAATATCCGTATAAATCAATGGATAAATAGTTAAAATTGTTTGCAGGAACTGACGTAATGTAAAGATAAATATAGAAATCTAACTTTGGTTTAAGGTGAAATTCAACACTTTCGTCTTATACACTATCGATAACAAAACTTTGCTAAAGTTAAATAAATTCAAGTAAAAGTAATCCATTAATATATAACTATAGCTTACCCAATGTCCTCTGTGGAGATGCACGGGCATAACTGAAAGTAAACTGATAAAAATCTCGGAAATTGATAGGATTTCTCAATTCCTCATTTAGCGTTGGTATTTTGGCTTTTAATTTCTCCAAAGAATCTACTCTGAAATACATGATTTACTGTAGGCAGAAAAGCATAAAAAGAAACTTTTTTTTTTTGAGAACATTCAGATGTAGAGATCTAACTTAGTTTATCTGGATATTCCTGGCTTAAGCAGAGTTCATTAAATTATGTAAAGGATACTGCCTGCTAATAATTCATTTTATTCATATCTTCAGCAAGCAACTAAATCATTTTCATGTAAGCCTATCAGAATATCATTGCAAGTGAATTAATTCACATAACATAAGCACTATACATGTTAAATAAAGTTCAGCGTATGTTAAGAAAATAAGCACTACTTATTTCTGTCTGTCACTAACAGAATGAAAACCAACCATTTTTTCTATTACAAGAATATTACAAACTGATTATATACTAAACCTATAACGTTAAGAAAGAGCTACAAAAGTTTTACGATCAATGTAAATACTTCATCTCGTTGAGACCGGTACTAAATTCCTCCCAAGTAAACTCGCATTGCGTTTTTGCTTTGAGTTTCCAAGCTAATATCAATACATTTCGATCAGTTGGATTTAAACCAAGATCTGTCAGGAAGCGCAACATTCCATGTGGCCCGATACATGATGGATCATTATCCTGTCTATCTACAAATTGACCAATTTATTTAAGAAATAAGAATAAACAATTTTTGAACTATTCTCGCTACACAATTTCAATCTCTAAACGTTTTCAAAATTAAACCTGATCTTCACAGGGTATGTCGGAAGTTCGCACGATTTAAAATGTCTTTTTTTATGAAAGGATCAAAGATTAAATATACTCAAAAAATCTGCAGTTTCGTAAATATAAACGACTTGAAAAATGTACTATTTGCATATTTGAGGAAAAAAGCATGAAGACTTCTTTGGTCAACCACATCTGCCATACACATATATAATTGTGGATTCTGGTAATAAGCATCACAAGCCAATTCCAGATTCCAGTTCTGACTGCTTAGACAGTGAATTGCGGTTTTTTCATTGCTTTGTGTCCACTGCATAAAATTTCGCACCTGAAACATGAAAATTCTTATGTTTTCCTTATGTTGCATAAGACAAATGCAGAAACATATTACCATGTGATTCATTTTCATAAATATTAATGCTAATGATCATTAGAACTAAAACTGAGAAACGATTCCTCAAACCAGCTCTCCGAGTCAAAGCTGAGAAGATATTCCCAAATCAATTCTCTGAATCAAAGCCCAGAAGCAGTTCTTCCGCAAATATTATTTCAAACAATTTCGATTTTAATCTATCCTGTTCTTAGGCAGTTGATGAACACACTGCAGAACTCCTAATTACCTCCCAAACCAAACCATTCTTGTACACAACAATTTTATACAAATTCCAGCGAATCAGGAGAAATTGACCACTCAATACAATGCACCGCCAGAAGTGGTGCTAATGAATGCTAGGCAAGGTTGTACATTGACCTCTGAAATATCTTGCCTTAAATGACCAAAAGTAAGCGATTCGTCTCCGCTTGTTTGGAACTTCGAGATCACCTAGTCGTTGTCCAATCCTACAATGTCCAGTGGGAATGTATAATCAATCATTTTATCTTAAAAATACGTTTAACACTTCAGCCGATAATAAGACCGTCTTATATTTACAACAAACAAATATCATCTCCGACATTTAATACTTGAATTAATAACATAATCCATGGCTGATTATTTAAATCAGTATTTATTCTTTTGTTCATTATAAACTGTGAACATCTTGAATCGTTTTCGATCATAAAGATTCATAACCACTACAATGATTAATAAAATAGAGAAAAAAAAAATGACTTTAATTTGTCGTGTAATGTAATACAGACTGTAAAATCTGAAAATTATTTATCATATTTCCCAAATCAACAATTGATGTTTACCAAATTTCCTAAATCAACGATCGATGATGAAAATAGGTAAAGTCACGGGGATCAATTTCGCTCATTTTATTTTTTCGAATAACCAACCTTATCTCGTTGGGCAGTTTTCAGTTTGTTCATGGCAGAATGGCTGAGCTTGGCACGCTTCACTGACTGAGCCACAGTGAAGAAATTTTCGGAATAATTCAAAACCGATGAGAAATTCTGAAATTAATCAAATGAACCATATGCTAGCATAGAAAGTATAAGAAAGCACACCGAAGAGAACACAACAAAGCACATAAGAAAGCACACGGAAGCCATATCTATCTGGAATACGACCAAAGTAATTCTAAAAATTCAAATTAACAAAGATCACAAGAGAGATAAGCTTTTAAATTGCATTTTTCATACTCATTTCGTTCAGCCAGTGCTATTCGACGTTACACAGTCGTTTATATACTCAATAATTCATTTTTTGAAACATTCAGACTCGTCTAACGTTCATTCAAATGTTCATACAGTCCATAAAACTCGATAATAATGGAAGGACAAAAAAGAAGCGAAGATAAATTCCCAGAATCCTCCAAGGCAGTTTGTGACAATACCTAACAACATTTAACTAAATCTAAATTAACCTTGATCTCAGCTCAATCCATCTGTACGTCTTTCAAAAACTCGTACATGCTTTTAATACGGCCTTTGAAATGGAATCCTTGCATGGGTGGAGCAAAATGGTAGAGTGTTTGCAGGAGAGTTTCCGGGAGTCACTGATAATTAGGATCATTGAAGGGAAGAAATGAACTATAAAGGAGTCTTGCTGGAGATGACACGATGGCGAGAAAGTCTGGATCAGATGCTGACTATTGTGGAGTCGATCAAACGCAATACTGAGTATAATAGTTGGGATGAACGGATGCGTAATTTGCTCGATTATGTCGAGCAGTTGGATCGGGAAGCAACTATCGAGACAGAGGCGTTGAAGGAGATGCAAGATCAAGGACAGGGAAGCAATGCAGACGCAGATATATCGCGAGATAGCTTCAGAAAACGGTCATTTTCGAATTACTTACAAAATATCCTGAAAGACACTAAGTAATCCTTCTTTACAATTCCCTGGAATGTCTTAAAGGAAATTCAAAATAATTAGATTTAAAATTTCATTAATTTATTTGTTCAGGATAGAAGAAATCGGGTGGGAGCAGCCGAATAAACAAGGAGAAGCGGCGGATAGAATAAAGACGCTGCGAAATATCGAGAGAGCGAACACAAGTAGCACTGTCGAGGTGGAAAGGATTTATTATTCCAAAAAAGATCCCTATACTAAGCAGGACATCAAAGATCCAGTGCAGAATATGGTATACTTATAACTTCCTGAGATTTCATGGCTGTTGGAAATTGTGCCATAGCACAGTATTATTATCATAACTATTTCTGTTAAATACAGTAGTTCTGATTTCTTGCCAGTCAGTGCGGCATCTATGAATTCTAAAATTATTACATGGCAATACTGTATAGTGGTAACTTAAGCTGTTTGATTTGTTTCAGATCTGTAAGCATGTTTATGATCGAGAATCAGTGTTAGCTAATATTCGCGAATGCAAGAAACGACGTCTGTTATGTCAGTGTCCCGTTTCGGGATGTCCAAATAAGAAGCTTTTAACAATGTCCGATATGGTGGCATTTCCAAAGTTTTATGATTGTCTCAAGGATTAGTGCATAGTTAATCATGTTGTTCTCGTTTCTGTACATCAGTCTGCATATGTCGTGTAATCAAAAATTTTGTATAGTTTTTGTGATGCATTTATTGATGACCAGATGATGACGTTTTATTTGATATCATCAATGTGACATTTTGATTTGGCAAAGTAAATTTGTTTCGACATGCTTTGTCGTGTTTCACAGAGATCGGATTTTTGATGATGAAAATAAAAATTATTATAGTGATTCAAGTTTTTAATGACTGAAATTATCATGGAAAACATTATCCAGATTTTCATGCATTTGTTTTATGCTATTGTATTTGACTGCTTAAAATATCATTAAAAATAGCTATTCTTCAAAAATTTCTGAAATAGGAAAGATTTCAAAAAATATTTGCGTGAAAAATATGCCGATCTCAGCATTTGAATAGCAATAAAATTTTTTCCATAAAATTTACTTACAAAATTTTTCAGTAATGTCAATACGAATATTAAATATAAATATTCCATTACCATTTAGATTTGCTAGTAGCACAATACGATCTTATAGCTTGTAAAAATTTAAACTGAACTAAAGAAGCCTCCTATTTAACTTCATTTTTAAACACTTAAAAGAAGATGGAAGTTAGAACTACTGCATGAAGTCATTACTGCAGTCGCATGACTTAAGATGTATAATAGAAAGTATAGCATTTTGTATCTAACTCTACCTTAAAGACGATGTTCTGCATCAATGGATTTACTTTTAAGGACATCGCAGTAACATCATTTTTAGTCTAAGAAAACTTCTAAATTTCCCAATTTCGGAGAGATGAATCAGAAAAATAGAGACAAATATGACTCATCTCTACCTATAAACCGGGATAATAAATATGAGCGAAATTCCCCACACCAACATGTAAAACACACAGCCAGGATTTTGACCCAGGATTGAGACCCGGCATATTTCATTTCGTTTCAAGTAAACAAATTTCAAGTATAGTTGGGATGGTTTGCTTCATTTGTTTGTCGATGGATGACAATGATAGGGATTCATCAATCTTTATACAAATAACATTGTGTTGTGGTTGAAAGTCAGTTTATCAGGGTTTTATCCGACTTCATATTTCTTTTACTTTTGTACACCCGGGAACTATTAAGGCTTAGTTTCCGATTGTTCCAGATCCAGAGATAACTAAAATTCAAATTTGCGCTAACTCGATATCAGTAATGTTCATTCAAAATGCGCAAATTTCTTTATTTGAAAATTTCAGAATACATGTGCTAATTATAATTGCCATGAATTTGGTTTAGATTCTATCTTTGGAGCTTTCATATCGAATAATTTTCAATCTCCCAGGCAATCCGAAACATCTTCAAAAATGAGAGAAATAGTGCTCCTGTTGTTTACAGCAACAGCTGCTGCTTGACAAAATTTAAAGATTTGTTCGCCTCACAGATCTGTAGTATATGCAATATACTGAGATGAAGTAAGCTTCATCGTTCCTGATACTTTTTTTTGGGAAGTATTATTCAAAGAACTTGATCATCTTCCCTTCAACATTGCCTAACATTTTGATTTCCGTTAAGTTCGCTGTGATTTTGTGAAATATCTATTTTCCTCAACATTCGTAAACGATAAATTAGCAGTAACTCAGTAAAGAATCAGGATATGGACAATCTAAATAGATATCATTTATATAACATGTTCGGTTCATAATAATTTCTTCTAATTGCGAGAGGAGACTATTCAATTCCATCTTATCCGAAAAAAAAAAAAAAGTCAAAAAAAAGAGTGGAAAGGAGCACAGTAAAGAATTCATTGAGAGGAATTTTGAAGTTTAATTTGTCAGGCATTTATATATATATTTCTTATAAATGATTTTCAAACTTCACTATCAGTAAGTGCATAGTCGAGCACTTCGACTTTGCTGTGGTACTGAGCGAAAGATGGAAGAGAGATGATGAATAACGCGGTACTAGAAATTAATTATTGAGAAAGAGCAATGAGTGATATGATTAATCATTTTTGAGAAGTAAAGAAAAAGTTGCTGTATTTCTCATTCATCGAGTAAGACTAAAAACCAGAATAAATGGATGTGGTCATATGATTAAAGGATATTTTCGCTGTCAACAGCTGAACAGATATGTTGGTCGTGATGACTATTTGGCAGATCGTCACAAATACGCTTAACCAGAAACACTATCTTATCCAAAGCATTCCAGAGGAAGCCTGGAGAGTTTCTGCCCTGGAGCTATATTCATAAATCGAATTGCTTCTTGGAGAGATCTGCTGCATTATGGAAAAGTTGAACTTAGTTGACTGTATTCTTTCCTTATTCTCTTCTCTATCCTTTCCTTTCAAAAAAATGAAGGATTGATTTCTCCGTATAGAACAACGTATAAGACAACCACAGAATAGATTTTGCATTGTGTAAAAACGCGTGCTGCATGTATTCACACTTTATTTTAATTAGCAAGCATTGCTGACCCTATATAAAGCTCAAGATCGTGATAAAGCTTCTTCAGTTCTCTTATCGATTCATTCATTCAAATTTCCATATATTATGATTTTTATCTGATTTTCTCTGTAAAAAAAAAAAAAAAAAAAAAGAGGAATTTCATCTTGGAATTTTTTCTCTTTCAATAGTGCACAATTTCTTGTATCTTTATTCGTTTGCTTGACACAGTTTTAAGTATTTTTTAAGCTTACAAGAAATCCGTTGATTCAATTATAATTTTCATGGGATGACTTCGAGAACATTGCAGTGGTAAGAAAGCCTTTCTATGAGAACAAACAAATATTTTCTCAAGTTTTTACTCGAAATCTATTCTGTAGTTGTTTTACCAGTTAAGGCTGTATGAGTTAAATCTAGAAATTCTTATTCTTTTTGGCATTTTTTGTTTTAGATATCGATTCATAGTTTCAGATGTCCATGCATGATGCCTTTTATCTGATGTTCTTTTTGAAATAGCAATCGAGATTTCTTTCTATCGCATTTCTAATGTTAGGAAAATCATAGGAAAAAGAAATCAACTATGAAAGAAGTCAGATGATTAACGAGAACATAAATTTATTAATATGAATATTTTTCATTTCATTAAAACTTTGCTCCATTTTGTTCACTTAGTCTGTCAAAAACTCCTTTCAACAATGAGCACGAATCATCAGAGTGAATCTCTATAAGTTAAGAGTTGGGATTACATTTCTGTATTAATAACTGTGGCTTATATATGCATCGCTACAAACCTTCAAAAAAAAAGATCATAAATCCTGTGCTTCTTTTGCGATCGAATCCTCTGATTCTTAATTGATTAATTATTTAAAATTTTCGCTATAATTGTTAACTGATTATAGTTACAACTATATATTCCGTGTTATTCTAACATTATATGTATTTTTTTTTTCAAGTTTGTGATGGGCATTTTCTTGACATCATTTCTCAGCAGATAGTTTATTCATTGGGAATTAAGAAGAATTGAATGTATTTTTGTTGATTTCTTAAATATTGATCAATTTCACTCAGCAGAATCATCGTTTTTATTTCATTTTCAGGCAATATTTGTTAGTGGTGATTGAGAGGAGTTATAAAATTGTTTTTCCAATGCGATGCAAAAAGAAAAATACCAAAATTTTATTGCCGGTTGGGGCGCAGGTTTTGTTGAGACTGTTCTCTTATATCCTCCAAATAAAATGATATTTCGTCAGCAATTGCAAGGTATTACTGCAAAGGAAGTTTATCAGCAGGTTGGTTCAGTTTTATATCGTTGCCTATTCTAAAATTCTTTTTCTGAGAGTCGGTTTTGGATGATAATGACATTTATTTTGAGAAAATAAGGTAATAATTGGGCTATTATATTCGAGTATATATTTTTGACTAATTTATGTAAAATACAATATCACTTTATAAATTACTAACCTTTTAAATATATGAATTGTAAAAACAACTGCTTACTGAAGCAGTTTGAAGTAAAATTGGCACATTATTAGCAAATGCAGTTGGTATTTAATATACGTGAAAATCAAGAAATGAAATTAAAGATTCTTATTTTCAGTTAAAAAATGAGGGTTGTTGGATGCTGTACAGAGGAATGCTTCCACCTCTTATACAACGAACAACGACACGATCAGTAATGTTCGGAATGTTTGACAAATTTCATCGCTATTTTGGTTGCTCGGAATGTCGGACAGCCCAAACTCGTATTGCATGTTTTTCATGTGCTGCATTTATGGGTTAGTCACTAACAAGCTTCATGAGCTTATGTTGTTTGCGTCATATACCCCAGGGTTTAAAATTGTTTGTATTGTTTGATTTAATTTTGCTTTTTTGCTAAGGATTTTTTGTGTTGATGTTAAGGAATAAAATTATTATTCATCATTATTTAGTTGCATACAGTTTAACAGTAACCTGCAGTATTTTAGCAGGTGCGGTTGAGGCTATTTCTTGTCCTTTGGAGCGGACACAAGTCCTTTTGCAGTCACCGAAGTATAATCAGCGTTATCAAAATACAGGTCATGCTTTCAAAGAACTTGCCAGGGTAATTTTGCCTTTCTGCCATCAATACTTATTTTAAAAGCAATTCACGATGAAGAAAAATAGTTTTATCATTCTAATTCTTTAGTGCGCCATCAAAGAGTAAGTATATTAGTATTTCTTTTTATTAGTAACCAATACATTCAGCTGTTTATCCGGTTCCGGAGATACATAAACTTTCTTCTTATGATAAAATCTTCTTTATTTAGTAACTTATTGTGTTTTTCTTGTGTTTGAAATTTGAGGAAGTTTTCAAATAATAAAATAATGGACTTTTATCTATATTTATATGCAGAGGATTTATTATAATGTAAATAGGAAATTTAATTTTGACATGTTCGGGTTATGATTTTTTATTCATTTCAGATTGGACCAAAAGAATTGTACCGCGGTTTTACAATTGTATTGTTGAGGAATGGATTAAGCAACGTTTTTTTCTTCACACTTAGGAAACCATTTCGTGATTTAGTTATTGACTGTGATCAGCAGTGCATATCTCATTATATTGGCGTTAGGTGAGTTTGTTTAAGAAACTGAAATTATTCTGTTTTCGATGCGGAGGAGTTAGCAGTAAAATATTGTTCTTTTCAGAATACCGGAGCAGTTGGTGACATTTATTGGTGATTTCATTTCGGGTGCTGTACTTGGTGCTTCTATATCATCATTATTTTTCCCACTAAATGTAGTTAAACAGCGAATGCAGAGCACTGTGAACAGTCCATTTTCATCAGCTTGGACAATTTTTCAAGTTATTTGGATCGAACGAAATCGTTCGTTTAAGGAACTATTTCGTGGAATTACTCTTAACTACACGAGGTATTTGTATTAGTTTTCTTCAGGATTTGTTATATGCTTTGATGTAAAGAATAGTTTTGTACAGAAAATCTTATTATTTTTGTGAGATTTCAAAGTACCTAGAAAAATATATCTTAAATACTAATTATACTGGATGGAGGTCGATTGAGTTTCCGTGGTCTAGTGGTTATTCTGCAGTTTGTTAGTTTGGTTATACGTGTTCGGTACTTATGGCAATGACGACAAGTTGGTCCGTGTTTCTGACACGAGTATGACGTTATCTTATGCCAGCATTCTGAGCCATATGAATGATGTTAGCTGATTGAATTTGATTACGTGAGGTCAAACAGAATGAGGAAATCGAGAGGTGCTATTTAATACTTGAATCTCTGAACTGAATCAATAGGCAACTTTAACTAGGAAGCATTTTTGAGGAATCAGTGGTGAGAGTTTTTGCAGAAATGAGGTAAACATATACCTTTCTTAGCAAGCAAGAATAGAATGTTAAAATTTGAGGCTTTCGATGTTTTCCAAAGTGAAATTTCACCTAATTATGGTGTGTTTCAGGTCCCTGTTATCGTGGGGTATTACGAACTCTGTATATGAGTTTCTTCAATCTCTGTTTGCAAAGTAAAGTTTTTTATTTTTTATGCTTAATTCGGTTATCCTGCTCTCTCTCTGTGATACTGTTTTTCTTTTCTTTAAGTAAACTGAAAAATATGCATATTTAAAATTTTTGCAATATTCTTATTTTCTTTTTCTTTTTTTTTTTTTTTTTTTTCAAAATGTATTTTGAGCTACAGAAATGATGCAGAAGGTTGGACATTTCAGAATTTTTGCCATTTTTTCAAAAGATATTGTGTGCATAAATTATATGTTTCAAAAATCTTTATCGAGACACTCATTTGCAAGACCTAGTGTTATGTGAAACATCAGGTTTTAAATGCATTCTCATAATATCATGTTTTGTTTTAGAAATATTTATGCTCTTACATGACATTCGGTTCGACAAAGTAAAAAAGTAAAAATATACATATTATATTTTGTAAATAAAAGGAGAGAATTTTTCAAATTTCTCATCATTTTTCAAAATTATATGTATGTATGTATATAGATCCATTGTTTTGATAAATGTTATGATAATCCGTTGAACAGTAAAAGTACAAAGCCTAATTTTCATGTCTTTCCACTAAAAGTCATTTTTTAATAGTAATTGTTTTTATATATGTACAGAAAATTTTTCCATTTTCACTATGTGATAGTCGTTTCCAACAAGATTCTATCTGTTGGATTTGTGCTATGCTATACTGATTATCTGTTTTAAGAGATTTTCTCAAGTAAATTTAATGTATGAAATTTACATATGCAGAAATTATTGTTGTCGAATAATTCATCATTATTTTGAAAAGACTGGATTTCTTACTCATCGGTAAAAATATGGTGTAATTGTATTAAATCTAAGTGGTGCATCATTATTTGATTCTTATTGAAAGTTCTGCAATAATAGTTGCTTTGAACAAATTAAGGGTCTTATTTAAGTTAATTAATCTTAAAAATCAGAACTTCGAAATGGAAAATTTAAAAATATTTGTATTGTAAAATATATACAGGCAAGTAGAGCAGCCCTTATTTTATCTACAGTGCTACAGTGCTCTTTCAGAGTGTAAGTGCATTTATTTTTTATTCTTTTAAACTTATAAATAATTTCTATTATTAATTCTGGATTCGGAACTTAATTTCCTTATAGAGATCAGTAATTCAGTGGCAGACTTTTACTATTTTTGTTTTATAGCAAGTTGATATATTGAGCTGTTAGTTCGTTTATCTATTATATAAATGGTAGAACGGAGAAGCAAAACTCAAAAAGACTGTTTTAATATATGTATTGAGTTATTGGTTTTTTAATTCGATTTTTTTTGTGCATGCTATTTAAAATATTCAAAGCTAAAACTTCAAAAACTGGTTTTGATGAAAATTAAATTAGAGTAGTTGTGTTTAATCTCTGTGAAGAAATATTGCTTTGATTGAGAAATACGGACTTTTAATTATTTGAGTGTGCAGGAAATGGATTTTTCAGTACAGTAGATTTAAAATGGCATCCAAAGTGCAAATGAAATGGTCACTAAAGAAAAAAAAAAATTAAATATCCAAATAAGCTGATATTTTTGTGAAATCAGCAATTGAGGCACAAATTCTTGAAAAGGCAGCAAATTTTGAAACTAAGAATCTGATAAGTTGGTTCTCCAGCTTACTCTGGGTGGTTCTATTTTGTCTAAAACTATATCACACAAACTAACTTTGTTACACAAACATTTCTGAGAAATACTTTGCGATGATCTTAAATGATTGAATAAATAAGGTCCACATTAATTCCTTCTAATAATTACTAATTTTTAAAATGAAGGATCATTGCTGCTGTCGATTCATATATCTTTAGTTGGTTCCCATGGTGATTGATCTAGTAATTCACCATTCCTATTTAATTTCTTCCATATCCTACAATTCATTTAGGATTTGATTATGACTTTACTTATTCCATATCCTACAATTCATTTAGGATTTGATTATGACTTTACTTATTCCATATCCTACAATTCATTTAGGATTTGATTATGACTTTACTTAAATTATCAAAGTTTCTTAAATCTAAGCTGATTATATTAACTATTACCAAATGATATTGCCTACACACATAACTGTTATATTAATATGTATAAATAATCACATTTAAAATAATACTGAAAAAATTGTACTGTATAACTATTATTCTTGCAGTTACTCAACGTTTCTGTTTATGTCAGCAGTTGTTGTCGGCTGAGAAAACGAAAAGAGCAAAAAGAAGTGCGTGCATCACCTTATTAAAGCAAGATTGACATTTATTGTTAAATCGTTTGAAATCTGCCCTAAGGAATAATGAATCTTGCACTACTGAGAGACATCATTTTCGCATCATTCGATCCGAATATTTTGCTAGAAAGTTCAAGTGTATATGCTTGGATAAAGCAGAACTTGTTTACTTTGCTTATCTCTTCCTCTCTGTCCAATAAATGTAATAATTCAACCTGCTTATTTCAAAATCTATTTATATGCTGCATATTTGGTTGCATGGGCTGCTCAGTGCATGTCAATCGACCGAAGATGTTGATTTGAGCATTTCGAAAATGCTTCCTTTTCTCTCCATCATTTCTGGTCAGTTTCTCCATCAAACTTTTGTACTGCAGTGCTATTATCATTTTCGCGTTGGCAGTCGATTTTTCATAAGTTCCATAATAAAACTATAGTTATTCTTTCTCTCTTTTTTTTTAATTGCTTCGCGTGTTGGATAATGAACTCTAAAATACAATTTATCGCGGATATCCTGATCCAGCCTGGCTTGCTTTACTTGTCATTCTTAATTTATAACCTGGAATCTTTTTGTTACTCATTCAATAATTGACAACGCAAAAGTAGACCAAAAAACTTTAACACACTTTACATATTATATGAAGATTTGTTTGTAATGTCTTTTTGACTGTTTTTTATTTTTACATAACTTCTTGCAAATTCTATTGATTATGTGGTTTAAATGTAAATTTAGTTCGAAACTGGAATTGCATTTGCAAATTGACTGCATTCATAACTATACATATAGAGAGAAGAATTGAAACAAGTTTCTACTCAAATGGATGATAGCCAAATGCGCAATGCGTTATTTATAGCGTTCATTTAAAATATATAATTTCATCGATTTGATATTAACGGCAAATAGTGATGTTTCTATATTGCCTTTTTTCGTTCACTTCATTTAAAAAAATATTATGGCTTTTGTCGAGAAGGGGATAACCACATATGGACTGCATGAATTCGTGTGTGAAGTAAATTTAATCCAATGTTTTCATTTCATTTTGAATAAGACTGTTAATTTGATTTCAAATTTAAAAAAGCAAAAATAATGCATAAAATATCAAAACTGTTTTTTCGGAAGTTATTTTAGCATTAAGATGCCAACAACACTTTTCTTTTGATGAAAAATTCATTTTCACTTAACATCCATTTCATATGTTGTAGAGAAGTAGAATGTAATGAAATGCATTTAACAAATTATAATTTTTCAGCAATTAAACTGCTAACAATTATTTATGGCCATAAGAATTTAAATGATGATTATTTTAGTTCAAGTTCTTTTGTTTGACTTAATCTTAAATTTTGCTTAAAATAAATGATTAAGCCAAGCAAAAGTCTTAATTTTATATACAAAAAAAATGAAATTCTATACTACGAAAGAGTTCTTAGCCATAATTCAAACATCCAAAATAGTCGAATCGGCGCTTTCTTAGCTTCCCTTTTAAGTTTTATTTTGCTTTTTCATCTTATTTTATTTTCCTTTTTTCCTTTTATTTCTTTTATTTTTCCTTTTATTTTCCTTTTGTCTTCCTTTTTGATTTTCCTTCTCTTTTATTGCTTTTTTTTTCCTTTTTCTACCATTTTTCAAATTTTCCCAAGTTTTATTTTCTTTTTTTCTTCAGTCAATTTTTTCAAACCTTATCTTTCTCAAGTTTTTTATATGTATTTTGAAAGCTATTTCAATCAAACTCTAGTTTTTCAAAACAAGTTCAGCAATTATTATTCATTTTCTATTTATTTATTTATTCATTTATATAATTTTAAGAATGAAATGAAGAGTCTTTGTTACAAAAACTACAGCTTTATGAGAAAATAGGAAATGAATTAGAGACTTAGATCATGAGATCTGACCAGCAGCTGAGCTAAATAAGAGGCTTGAAGCCTGGTATCTACAGCTGTATCCCAACGCTGCTCCAAATATTGGAAAAGTTCATCTCTTTTCTACTCATTTTTTTGCATCATCGAATTTACATCAAAAATTTCCTTTTTCCACAATAATTTAGAAAAGTAAACAAAAGGAGTGATCTTACTTGTAAGAATAGGAAATATGTTACTGAGTTATCTTCTATTTGCATTTCTTGCAAAAGATCATATAGGGACTGCAATGGTATCAGAATATCTTACTTACAGTTATGCTGTTTTTCATGATCATACATATTATCTTTTCAACAGAAATAAAAGGTGAGTCACGGTGTTCCAGGAATTTTTATAACTTTGGTCTATTCATGTATGCAGTGATCTTGAAATGATCTACTGTTCATTTTAAGCTTTGAAATTGTTATTTCATTGCCCACATTTCATATTAGCTGCTACAACTTTGTTGATATCCATTAGAAGATCAAAAAACAAGTGATGAATATAATACTTTTCTACTGTTTTGCTACAATATTCTTTGAATACCTTTTTGAAAAATACTCAAAAATTTTAAAAAAACAGCCAGGATTTTTGTTGGAAATATTGAAATTTTCCATATATTTGCAGCAGCAAAATCGAATTTTACAAAACATTTCTCATTATACTTTCAGACCTGCTTTTTAAACAAGTTAAAAGCTTGAGAATTTGAAGAATTAAACCAAATTAAACTCAATTTTTCTCCTATATAATTGCATCTATGATTGACAGGTTACTTTTAGAAATAGATGAATAATATATTGATCCAACTATTATTAAATGGCTTTAAGAAGGAATTTAATTAGAAATATCGAATGCACAAGATCGAAGATTTATTCTGAATTATCACTGATCATGTATTTCAAGCTCGAAGTTTGACAATCATTTCTTAAGAAGGAAGTTTTCTCAAATGGATAAAAACGATGTTTATGATTCTTTCAATTGTCACATATTTTCATGATCAGTTGACAAATAAATGAATTACTGAACTTTTTGGTGAAGAGTTTATTTTTAATAGTTGTTCTTCAACGGAGTAATTAAATCCTCAATTTTTTACTCAGTCATTTTTTACCAAAATAATGAATTCATTTAGAGAGATGGATAATCATAAAATTCTGCTGTTATCGACGACCTCAGCAGACATCATTTATCATTTCATTGGATTTATCATTTCCTTTTTGTTCACTTTTCTTTTATATGTTGCGAACTACAAAACATTATTACCTATCTGTATACCGCATTAACTATACCTTGATTCCCAGCATCACATTACGGACATCCATCAATTGTTGATCAATCTATTATATTCTTCGATCGACTAAATTATAAATGAAGGATATAAATGGTTGAAAGGACATTGTTGACAGCAAAATTATGTCCCACTCAGAATGATATATACGCAGACAAATCATTCCCGTTGATTCCTAATCTAATCGATAGTTTAACAAAGAAATTTTTGAGCGTATTGAAAAGATTCGAAATTTTCACTTTATCCTTTCTCAAAGTAATTTTTTTTCTCAAGATTTTTTCTAAAGAACATTCCGACGCTAGTCCATTCAAAATTCGTATTGTGATCTAGAATAGGGTAGATGAAATCGTTAGGTTTTAAAGTTTTCAAAGATTCCCGTAAACGAGTGAGTTTATAACGCGTCATTTTTTCTCACCTTAACTTTTTTTGTACTTTCCAGATGTTTTTCAGTATTGTTTATTTTAATTTCTTTTGCCTATTGATTCCCACAAATTTTTGTCTGTAATCTAAATATTCTTTTTCCTCCTTCCCCTTGCTGAAGATTATCTTTCAATTCTCAAGCTATCATTTCGTGCAATTACGATTTCACTCAGTATTTGACAATATGTTTTTAAAGTTGCGAAATTCAAATCAAAATCTTACATTTCACCCGATATATTAGTAGTGGTATTTAAAGTTCGTGCAAACTCAATTATTCTTCTTAGAGATATTGTGAAAGATTTGCTGTTGAGTTGAGCTGTGGATGGGACAGATTTGTATTAATTCCTTTATTCACAAGAGCAGTAATCGAATAACAAATAATTACAGCAAAGGAGAAAATCAAGCGTGTAGTGAAGGAAATTAAGTGATGTGGATTGGGAATTTAGAAAGGAATATGTATTGGGAACTTGGAGAAGAATAACGTAACCTAAAGTTATCCAGTTAAAGTGAAACCAACTCGAATCAAAAGAGGTTTTTAGAATTTTGTTGGATACTTGAACTGTTAAAAATTGGGCATGTCGGGATATAATACGATTGATAATAAGATAATTGTGAAAAAGGAACAGTTTTTGCAAAAGAAAAATGTTGTGATATAATTTAATTGGATACAAGATGGGAACGGATATGTTAGTACAAAATTAATCATTTGATTAGAATTATTTTAGCTAGAACCGGAAACGTTTAGATGAATGTTGTATATTAGCTTGGGAATTAGCATACATTGAGAAATAATTTTACAGATAATGATTCATCAGAAAATTTTGCAAATTTTTAGCTATTTGATTATATAATTTTTGTAATAATTAATTTTATTCGGGAATTAATTTCGGTTTTCCCGACAAGAGATTCAGCAATGTATGGTTCTCAACAGAAAATTAAGGAAGTAGAATAATTTTCTCGTTTCGATTTTCAGAATCTTCTTCTTTTGATTCCCACTTCTTTTCGTTCTCTGTCTCATGCTCTTATCTTGTTCTATGGGAAAGTACAGAAGTGCCAAAAATTCAATAAGTAAAAGAAATAATTTCTTGAATTAGGAAAAAATCAAACTCTTGTGGCATTTCTGAGATTGAATTTATGTTTATGTTTATATTTCAGATGTTTATTATTCAAACCGAAGTAGTCTATTCATTATTTTTGTTAATAATAGCAAATTGCTTAGTTTTTTTGATTTTAAAATGGCTGAAAATTACTTGTGATGACAATGATTTTTTCTTCGGTATTAATTTCCACATATAATAGTTGTTATGCTTTATTGGGAAGGGGTATTAATGTTTAACGTTATGGGCAGTAATAAAAAAATAAATTAGAAATTAGTATTCCTCTGCTCATTCATTTTCATAATGCATAATGCCTGTTGCTATTGACAGTACTGGACTCTACGTCTTGAAGCTACTATCAAAAATAGAATCTCTAAAAGTCGATCTCCATAATCATTTTAGCTAAAAGCATTTATTTTTAATTACTCCGAATGATTCTCTAATTTTCAGGCATTAGTGCAAGAATTTAGACTATCATTCTGCTTGTCACCTAGAAAACTATTTATCATTTATCAATTTGTCTATAATAAACAACTAATTATCGGTTTACTTAATATTTATCTGCGTCTTCAGATATCCACTTTATTGCTAGTAATCATTTACTTTTGACAAAATCGTAATTCATATCGATTGCTATTTTCAACTTTCTAGTATCAGATGATACGTTATATTTTCCTTGTTGCTTTATGAACTCTTGCATTAATTTAATGATTTTTTTTACATATTATTAATTTAATTTAGATTTCAGATAAGAAGCTAATATATTCTGTGAGTGACTTCGGATTTTGAAGATCATCATGCACTGCAATATATTTCGTTCCTTTGCTGGCCAACCACGATTGGTTAGAATCTTCAATTTTTGATAAAATTATTTCGCATAGGGAAAAGACCGCTCTTTTGAGGTTAATTCTTCGATTTTATGCTTCTAATTTTTTAAATCTGAAGTCATATTGTGGCCAAGAAACTCATGTATTCCTTGCATTCGGAATTCAGATAGTGTCCAAAAATCATCCATAAGTTAGAAATAAATGATTGAAATAGATAGTAAATTAATTTAATCACTTTTGCTTACTGGAAGTTCTGTGGTTACTTTCTCTCTGAAACGTATTATTCCTTATCGTTGTTTCCAGATCAAATAAAAATCTTTTTAATTTTACTTTCCAAGCATTTTGATATAATATATCAATTTTTTTTTTTGTTATCTACAATCATTTTTTCAATCATAACATTGCTTTTGCATTCATTCATCTGCAATTCGCTATTCCCGAAGTTGCTAATTTGAACATTTTGATAACAAAAGGATTTCTGAATGCCTATATTGTCTATAATTGGGTATTTTATGATGTGCAATCCATTTTGAGCAATGTCTAACAATTTTCGTGAAATCTTCAGCAAACTCTTGCACATCTTCAAAGCAAGAAAGGAATGTTAGACTTATGGTTTCAGCCAGTCACAGATGTGAATATAAAGGACAGAAGTTAGTCGATGATTGATCTTTACTTCTTTTTAAAATATTGTTTGGTGCAAGGGGAAATTGGGCATTTTCTCCTCTTTAAAGGAAGTTTAGGTAATTTTACCCATTCAATTTGGTTCATCCATCCATTCATCATTTGTTTGTCATCTTCGCATCGAAGAAACTTTCTATTCTTGTTGTATGCTCTCACTGAAAGTATGAGCAAATTTTTCATTGTTGTACTGTCACCACTATTTTCCCTTAATGCATCATTTATATATTATGAACTAAGTTCTCTCTTATCGATTAGACATTTTTTGACAAATTTTTGATATTTAAAAATAAATCAAAAAAGTTTTTTTTCACAAATTTTTAGTATTTAAAAATAATGTGTTATATACAATTGAGCTTTCCGTTGTTGGCTACATACATCTAAGCTTAACACTACTTCTATCTCCGTCTAATTTATAAGTGTCAGCTAATTTCTTCTCTGGTAATTTTATGAATTCAGAAAAGTATTATTTTGTTGTCGATATCTATATACTTTTCAACAATACCAACCAGTTCACGTAAATAATTTTACAAATTAATTTATAAAATGCTGACTTCTCATTTAAAAACATTCATTAGTTTTCTTAGTAAATACAAATGCGGTTATTCCTTGAAATTTATGCACTGTTTTGGATTCCAATGGGTCATAAATGTTATAAACTTATGCTGGGCTGTAATAAAACGTATAGTTTGATAAACGGCGTGCAATCTATTATTTGGCCAGATATATGTCGGAAGAACAGTGGTACCGTAAGCTGTAAATATATTCGAATTTATCCTCTACGGAAAAAATTTACCGAAATAAGTATTACCTGTGTTGATGGAGAAGTTTGCAGTCAGTAAGATATATATACATTCTTTTATATAATACTTTATTCATTTTTTACAACATCCATTCATTTTCCTCTCATCATTGTTAACAATCAATTTTAACTCAAAAAAATCATGCGAATAAATTGGAATACATTAATGATATTTTCAATGCAAAATGGGCACGTCAACGATTCTTTTCACAATACATTAATTTCCTAAACGTACACGTGTAACGTGTCCACGTAAAAAACAGTTTTTTTGACTTTATGAGTCTAAGCACTACAGAGTTTTGTTAGAATGATCATATATATATATATATATATATCAATATCTGCACAGTTAATAGCCAGTAGTTTAATTTTATGATGTCCTTGATAAGAGTATTTCAAGCGTTCATTCAAAAATAGTGTCAGAAGATATTTAATCATAATAGCATTTCCTGGGATGATAATATCAAGTACTCTTTATTAATGTTAAAAAAGCTTAAATCTTAATTTTCATCTCATTGTAATCTGTCAACTTGCATTTTCTTTGTCTGATTTACTTTACTACAACTATGCTTTTCTTTTTTTCAACTTATTTCAGGATTTAAAGTATAATCCAACTTTTTCTGAAAAATCATTGTTGAGGAATTCTAAGCATAAGTGCAGCCTATAAAATTCAAAGGCAGTAAGATTTTAGATATGAATTCTAGCGTTTGATGCTGATAACGAATGTTGAATGATATTGGAATTTCTATCCTTATCATTAAAAAATTCTTGCATTGTCTCACAAAGAGATTCATATAAAATAGCAGAAGTCCAGAAGTTTCTCTTTCTTCTCTTTATTCTGATTTATATGATAAACTTCAAAGACAGTTTTCCTCATCGGATTATATTTGGCAATTTATTCCTGAAATCTTCACAAGAACATGAGAATTGATCAAAAGATTTCAATAAGCATTTTCAACCCATTATCTATCTGTTCCGTTTAAAAAATACATATTGTATGAGCAGTTGCTGGAAAGCGAGAAATATAGATTTTCATTAAAATAATGCGTTGACTTTTCCAGAGATTAATAAAGAAAAAGTGAAAACCATCAAATTCTATATCTTTTATATGAAAAAAAAAAAAATCAAAATTGTCAAAAACAAATTCATATTTGACCTATAGAGTGATAATATTCTATCAGTAGAAATAGAAGAAGGAAAAGCATTTAATTCAAATATTTGTTATTCTTTTTACTGTTTTGATAGTACTTAAAATTCCTTGATGTTTTAAAACTAGATTTGGCAGAGCAAAAAAGACTTACTTTGACGACCAAAAATAAAAAGATAGGAAAAACACGTTCGTCATTTATTATTATTTTTAAAGGTCAACAACATACTCTGATCAATGTTATTACATGGTGATAGATAATGGTACCCTGTATCAGACATGTAATTGTTGCGGTCATCTTTGTGACGAAGAGATTTATCAACCTGATAGTGGAGATATGGGAACAATGCTGGCTAACGTGAATCAGTTCTGGATAATCACCGATATCTCTGTAACGAGCATTATCTTCATGCTTCTCATCATATTCGCCAATTTCTGCATTTTTATCATTATTTTCGACGACCTTACTTATCTATGCATCTTCATGTGGGCTTATCTTGCAAAACTTTGGGATTTTGATCACAAACTACCTCAACGTTGTAAATTGAAACCGGTGGCACAATTTTTAAAGAAGCATAAATTATTAGACCACTGTGTACCTCGAAATTTATTCATTTTCACAAAAAATCATTCAACATCATTTTTAAATACTAAAAGCGCTCGAGAAAATCGATATCTAACTCGCTTGAGGAGAGATTATCAAAATATACGAACTCAAGTGAAAAATATATTATTTATTCATTATTTGATCAAAAGGATTACTGCCACTCATTCGGTGCGAAAAAAGTTGTTTTTTGTCACAAATTTGAGAAATAACGGAACAGAAATTAGAGAAACATTTTCGGTTTTCTGTCAGTCCAAAAATCAGAAGATTCCTTCCTTCTTTTCAAAAAAAGAAAGAAAAGTGTTTCCAGTTTTTTCATTTAACTCGTCATTTTGAGCACTAAAATATATCTGTTTTAGATTACTACTGAAAAATAAATTCAAATAGTTTTTTTTAAAGGAAACTCTGAAAAAGGGTTTTGATACTAATAAATACATTAAGGCAATAATAACTGCTAGTTTAATTTTACGGCAGCAATTTTTCAAGAATAGCCATTTCTTATATATTTTTTTTCCAAAAAATTCGGAATTTAGGTACGGATACGACTGGACGAACTGCGATCGGTGGAGTTTGAGCTGTCAATCCAAGAAACAATAAGAGCAGATGATAATTTATGATAAGACATACAGTAACAATAAGACAATAGTACCCATGAAAAGTCAAACATAGAGTTTTTAGATTTCAATTTCATCTTTGTCTTATTACTGATCTATCAAGACAATTATAATAGCAGTGCTAATTAAAGTTGTTTGTTTCTTTTTCATACTTGATGAATAAAAATGAAATTTTTGAAAAAGTAGGATAAATTAGAAGATGATGGATAACAAGTAGGGTGTAAAAGATTAAACCGGTGGAATAAAATTAAGCCCTGCTTCTCATTAAGGTTTGATAATAATACTTCTCATTAAGGTTTGATAATATGTTCCTGATATGCTGTATGCGAAATATTTAGAGAGAAATAACTATAAGCGATTTCATGAAGATTATCAACAAACATTGTCAAGCTCAATGATAAACAATAATTTCAGCAATAATAAAATCGCTGATTCATTTTAGTTGATCGCGACATGATCGGAATGGAATATTATCGTTTTATTTCAGAATTTAGCAGTGATACCTAAGTTCCATTTCTGTGAATGTTTATTCTTATACCCTGACATGAAATCAGAATCTAAAATGGGAACGTGAGATTTTATGCTTTTTCGTAACTTTCGAAGAACAAACATATGTTTCTAAATTTTAGTTTCAGCATGTAGTTTGAAATTTTGCTATTTCCATTGATTAGTCAATAACTTTACACAAAGAACAAATTGTTTTTTTCCTCACTCATCAAGTTCTTTCAAACCTTTCATTTATATTTTGCGCGAATCGCCGAATGTTGAAATATGATTGCTGTAGTGTAACAAAAATTTTAAGTCAAAATAGCTAAATTTCATATTTTTTATAAATTTATATAAAGTTAAAATTTATAAATTTATAAATCATAGATGATAGATTTGGAAATTTTTTCGGTTAATTCAGGCTTATCTCTACAATTCATTAAATTTATTTTTTTGCAAATCAGAACGTATGGAATCTTTGAAGGATTTTGTTAATCTCGAAATTAAATTGATGTCGAAATATGTATTTGCTATCGTAGTATCAGTGTTGTGGATCAAGTAATAAAGTTTTCAAATCTAAAACAAATTTTAAGGAGCGTTAAACTGTAACAAAGGAAATAGTTGTATATTTACTGTAAAAAAAGGATCTTATTGCATAATAAATCTTCATTTTTAATCCATTCATTATAACAGAGCAGTAGATGATAATATACCAGTTTCTTTGACATCCTAATTTATGATCTTTTGCTTATCTGATCCTGAGTAATTTATGTTATCAGAATATTTGATTTATCAGAATAATTTGATGTTGGCAGAAACACTTGTAGATGTTCTGCTTGATCGAGAATATAAGTTAATAGGTATTTAAAATTTTATTAGAGGTCAGTTATGAGAAGCGCAAGTGATCTGCTGATATGTTGTAAGAAATATATTGAGAAAGATTAAATGTAATTGATAAACTAATAAACACACATGCACAATTTACAACACTGATAAGAAATTTGATGGCAATTTGTTTTCATCTCATCAAGTAAATATGCTGCTGCCTGCAACTCGCTATTTGTTTATTAAACACTCGCTATTAAACACTCGCTGCCTGCAACTCGCTATTTGTTCTTTTTTTATATCGCGTTAAAAACACTGATTTCGCTTCTTAATTTACCAGCAGTTTGAAACTTTAGGTTGAAAATTAATTTTAAAGCATATTATTGAAAAGAATTTGGGAAAACATTTGCTGCTGTATTTAGATGCAATCTCATGACAGAGTAAAAAGCATAAACAAACAAACAGTCGAGGAAATTCAAATTTTATAATAATTTTTTTAAATGTCTTCTGTCATTTATGCGAAATAAAAAGAAGCGGAATCAAAGCAGTCACTAATTTGAACTGAATTCAAGTTAATTAGAATCGGCGATCATAATTTTGTTTCATACAAAAATTGAAATTCCAACCATATTTTGATTCTTGACACTTTTTAAATGATTTACAATTTCTTACTTCTTGCAAAACTTTATCCTTTATTTGAATAATTTTGCTTATCAAAATCATAATTTCATTTTTTAAAACAAATGTCAGGCTGAGGTGATGAATAAAAAATAGAATTGATTGAAATAAAAACGAAAAAATATAACGAAAGAGATTTAGAACTCTTTTTTTAATTACCTGCTCAGTCATTATTTCTGTTCTTATATGTTTTTTGATAAATAACAAGCAAAAAAAAGATTAGTTATAGCACAAAATCGAAAATATAGAAATAAGTTTGCTTGTCAATCTTCTTTTAATTTCAAAATCAGAAACTTAACTTTTCAAAATGAAAGTTTTAACTTTTATTTTCATCTTACTTACTTTAATTTCTATTCTCGTCTTACACGCTCCGTTTTTTCCTTCGTTTTTTTTTTTTTTTTTTTTTTTTTTTTTTTTTTTTTTTGTTTAGATTCAATACAAAACAGTTATGGAAAAACTCCATTTTTCATTAGAAATGCATTAAAAATCGATTAATATTTGAATACAATCCATTCCCAAAACTCATCTTCTGAAATTTTTGAAATCATTTCTAATTGAAACTTATTAATGATGTCAGCAAATATCGCGATTAGGTTGAAGATATAAGTTCTAATCACATACAATTATTATTTCTTCCTTTATCAATTTTGGTTTTACCGATCCTATATTTGGTTACTCTCAAATGTAGATTTTTTTCCTAAAATTTTAATCAGAAACGAGCTGGCAATCTAAGCAAGAAGGAAATAAATTTAATTTGAGAAAATTTTATTGAGTCTCACTATCGAAATCTCAGTTGGTTTTTAAACACATGAAAAGCTTCGCGGAATGTAAAAAAAAAATAAACAGAATTATAGCATAAATAATAGAAGCTTTTAGTAAAGTTAGCAAAAGTGGCTAAAGTTTGTTAGCAAAAAAATTAGCTAAATTTTTCTTCTATCATTTCGTAAGACGATTTGCATCTTTGTCCTTTTTAGTTGATGAATACTTATGAAGATGAATTTACTCAGGGAAAAAGCTGTTCTCACAAAATTATTTGTTTACAGCCAGTTAACTTCAAACTTATGCTTCTATTTTTTGATAAGAAATATTTAAAAAATTTATATTTTCTTTCTTTCAAACAATGATTTTGTAATGTTAAAGTGAATAACAATGCTATTATTGAAATTTGCATCAGGTCGAACAGCGTTATTCCACTCAATTTCCGTCCAGATTTCACTCGTACGACCCGATTATTGTTGCCGCAGCAAACCAACAGAATCTGAATTTCATGATTCTGCCACCAGCTCGCTTGGTTCATTTTTCGTTCCATTAATTGATAATTCAAAATTGTATTATTACTCTTACTGATTTAGTATATTTGCCTTTATTAATTTATTCATTTAATTGCTCATCTACTTAATTTTCGAAATAAAATTGCTAAAAAAATGGACAAAATATTCAGAATTCCTGTATTTTTTGCAAAAATAGTTGTTAACAGTTTCAAATTCTTCAAAGTGGAAACAATAAACGATAATTGACAATGATCTTTCATTTGGATTTTCAGAATAGTGGTAGCGTTTACAATCGTAAACGATTATCATTGATCGAGGCGTTTAGTAATTCACTCTTCTCTGATGGCAAGCATTATGACGTAAGTTTTTTTTGCGAGTGAAACACAAATTAAGATTGTAGAGAAGTACGTGCTAATTAATATGCTATAATAGCTTCAGTAATTAATTATCTCCAGTTATCTCTCCTTTCTGCCTGCACTTTTAAAATATTATATTTGTTTATGTCCATTAGACTAAAAAATTTTCTATAAATCTAATTCCTTTATTGCATTTTTTTTCATGTTTTTTTTTTTTTTTTAGAAATTTTATTGTAATCACTGACTTCCTTTCCTATTAACAATAAAATCAGTGAACTAAATATTTAATAGATTAAGAAATGGCTAAATGTTAAAAATATTGATTTTTAGTCTGCATATCAAAAGTGAAATTGAAAAAAGACTGTAAATTAAAAATTGAAAATTTTTGAAAATTTCTAATAAACACTCGCTACACCATTGTATTGTATATTGTTATCAACTGCAGATAGGGTAATTTTATGCAATAAAATGGATCACCCGCGAGATCATTTCTTATTCTTTATTGTAACTTCAGTAGTAAACTATAAATAGGAAATAAATAAGCTGAAACTAGAAATTTGAGCTCACTGTTTACGAAATTTGTTTGCTCACATGAAAATTTTCAATTTTAATTATTGAAAATGCAAAAAGTGGTTGCTGTTTTAATTAGATATCATTTCTTCATCCCATCCTTTTATATTAACATTTAAAAATCTATTCAAAAAAATTTAGAGACTATATAGCATTAACCCTGCATCTGGGCATCAGTATTCACCCGAAAAGCAGCTTTTCCATCCTCACAAATTAAAATATTTTTATTCTTACATTTTATTAAGTTATCATTTCTATTAAATTAGAGTATTTTCATCTTGGACATAAAATGTCCATTTCAATATTCTAAATGACAATTATTTGAAGTTATTCAGTGAAAATATTTCCGAAGATTTGTATAGAGTTTGAATATCGAAAGTATTCTCTCAACAGGGAAGTAATTTGTTTAAATTTAATTTCAATTTTAATGGTTTTAAACTGACCAAAATTAAATTCATTTTTATGCTACATCAGCATTTTTTAAAATTAGCGTAAGGTTTTTTCATTCTCTGGAATTTCCACATTTTCAATTTAAATTATGTTGCCTTTTTAAATATTCATATGTGTCGTTGATTGTTCAACAATATTTATTCATTACTTTCTAGGTACATCAGATTTCTGAATTTTAATCTAGTTTCAAACTAAGTTGACAGAAATTTCATTTAGCGAAAGCTAAAAAGTTCCAGACCAGTTTTAAATATTTTAAGCACTCTTTCCCATTTTCAGCAAATGTACTATTGCAATATCACATATGTAATATCAACGAAGTTTTATTATCACTTACTATTAACATTGCCATCAAATTATTTTTTTTTTTATTTATTTTAAAACTTATTATTTTAAAAATTTTTAAAAAACACAAACTTGATTTTGAGATTTTGAACTCTTCTTTTTCTGTCCTTCAACTGATAATTTTTTTATTTTTATTCTTATCTTCCAATTATTTTGCTCTATTTCTTTTTTGCCGCATTTTCTTTAACTTTTCTTTACACCTATTTTTATATAATATAAATTAGGAATGTTATAGTAAATAATTGACTCATTTAATGCTATTATGGAAAGTATAAGCTCATAAGTGTATATTTCTTTCAGTGTGATTTAAATTTAGTCAAAGTTTTTTAATTTCTTTAATTTTTAATTTTTTTTTTTTTTGTTGTATAAAATTTCGTTTAGATTGAAATGCATTGACTTAAAGATGCAGCATCAGAAAACTAATGACAATTCGAAATACAGTTTTGGAATAAACATTCAAAATAAAAGAGAATAGTGAGAGAATAATGCAAAATAAGGAACGATGTACATTTGGCAGTGATGCAATGATAAAAGAAGACAATTTAAAATTTCAAAAATTTAGTAAAAAATTCTTTAGATGCCACAAAAATGCATCTGTTCAGTTTTGTTCAACTAAATTTTTATATGATATAGGCAGTGTAATCAGTGATCACAAAAGGATACAGATGGAGAGACAGATAAATTTGGACAGTTGATGAAGATTAAATGGCAGAACGAGCATTTGTATGATAAAATAACTGAATAGTTTGAACAGTGATTGATATTTTTGTAATGGATGCTGATCGTAAAGTAATTTTTTTTTTTTTTTTTATCCAAGTGTCTCGTCACGAATTAACCAACATTTAAAATCATTTTTTCTTTGTTGAATCGTTTGCCTAAACTATTCATTTATTTGCAACTAGCTGCACCCGGCTACGCTCCGTCTGACCGTTCCAGCTAGTCTATACAAAAAAATGTCAATGTTCGTTTGTTCAAAATCTTAAGTCTCCGAAAGTTCTCAAACACACGCCTTATCTATATTAATTCAAAAATTTAGATGTCGGAAAATTCTTACATATTGCTTTGATATTTTGACACAACATTGCATTCGAATATGCATTCGAACATTTGTTTTTATATACTTTTTATATATACTCGTTGCTATAGCTCGGTCTGATTAAGTGGAAAAAAAGAGAAAGCGCATGTCAGTAGTGTTGGGGAAAAAAACTGATACTTTGTGACTGATTCACTTGGTTGGATTGGAGACTGATTCTTGCTGTTGGTTGGATTGGAGACTGATTCTTGCTGTTATGATCAGGCAAGGTCAGCAATAAGTCTAAAGAATATTTTTTGTCTTGTGTGATAGAGATGAATTCTGTTGAGAAAGGTTTTATTGATTGATGAAGAGTGATTCTTTGTTACAAACAATTATCAGAGAATATCCAGGCAAACTGATGATTGGGTGTAAATACATTTGCTGCATATGGCTCTATCTCAGGAGAAGTGTTACCTGCGATGATGGAAATCGAAGCAGTTGGAGCTAGCAGATTTTGAATGATAATATAGTAAAATAGTGAGAGCTAGTATAGTTCTTGACTGGTATGCTATATTAAGTAGATGATATAATGAAAGTAAAGAGCTATTTTTTGTTTTTAGATACTATTTTCCAAGATTAATGCATATTGCGGCTGTAAAAGCATAATAGATATCATTTATGTTTTAAGGTTAATCAGCACATATAGTATATCTAAACCTTTATTTTTGGGGGAGTATGGTAATTTGCTTTATTTTAGATGTTTGGTTTCTAGTCTGCTAAACACTACAATATTATGCCACTCTGTTTTTTCCAGAGTGCATACCAGAAAACTTATCGGTCCAACTTTCAGATGTGGCTATTGAAAAGCTTGCCATTTCTTTCCCATTTTGCATAGTTCTGAGTTCAGGATCTCTTACTATGTTCCTTTATCATGTGTGATACGCTTATAAATTTTAGATAAGGTTTCTAAGTTGTCGCTGATAGAAAAGAATACTATTCGATTGAATTGTCGGACTGTTGAATTTATGTTGACCATCTGGCAACGGTACCAAGAAGCGACTTTCTGATAAATTGTCTTTGAAAGTTGCGTAATTTGTGTTGTTGATTTCTGAGCCAGATGATGTCATTTGAAAGCAGGAGTTTAGAAGTTGTATTTCCTGATGTTAGATAGGAAATGCTTTGATTCGGCGGTATATCCAGCAAGCAAAGTTTTTAATGCCTTTGGCGGTTCTTCAAGGTGAGGAACTTTAATTTTTCCAGCGACGCAACATATTCCTTTCGTTTCTCCATTAAATTTCAGAACTTTGCAATAAAAAACACTTCAGTTATAGTGCCGATGAGAACATTCGAGCTTAAATTATAATCATCAACTGGGTTATGCGTGATTGCTGAATACGGAGTCTATTTGATGCTGATCTCTTGTTTCTTGTAACCGTCTTTCAGCCACTCTCAGCCTGTCGCGTTCATTCTGTTTAGAACATAGCACATCTGAAGTTGCAGAATACCATGCTCGCAACCGCAAATTCTCAAGTCTTGCTGAACTTTGTTTTGCTCGCATTTGAGCATTCTTGTTCGCTCTTTTGTTAATACTCGTTCTTCCTCAGTTTGATTTGCAATTAATCGCCGCATTCCTTCCGCTACGCGAGTTCGATGATCTTTTGGGAAGCATTATTTGGATGAAATAAAGCAGAGAGATTGCATCCGAACATTCTCGAAATTGACCTGTGTGACAGATAAAAAAAGTGAATATATATAAATAGAAACACACGCCTGAAGGCAGGTTGAATCGAAATTTGAAAGCAATCGATGATAATTTGCGAAATTACGGGGCAAGTAACAGTCTAGACGCGATCAATAAATTCAGCCCGCTCATCTACTTCACAAATCAAGAAAGAAACGAAAAGATTAGAAAGAGTCTTATATATAAAAAAAACTTGAAATCGGTTAAGCGCCTATTCGGATGCAACTTATATGAAAATAAATTTCGAATGCAGTGTTGCATGAAAATCTTGGATCAATCGGTGTCCACTCATTTACTCTAGGTGAAAAAAGAAGATATATCCAAATGAAAAAAAAGCGTTTATTCAAATGCAAAGTTGTATCGAAATTTGAAAGCAATCGGTGAAGAAATTGCAAAGTTATATCCCAAATGACAACAATAGTAGCACGATTTCACTTATTTTAACTTATCATAGGTATGATAGGTAAAAAAAAAGTGGATATGTATAGATAAAAACACATCTCAATTACAATATGACGCTATATCAAAGTTGCAAGCAATCGGTGACTGCGAACCAAATAACAGCAAATGGTGATTTACATTTTTATTTGTACAGAATATAGATTAGTGAGATTATTTACGATCGCAGAGATGTAGTTTTGGATCTAGGTAAATTTTTAGTGTTCGTCAATTTCATTTTCCATTTTCATTTATTTTTTTTAATGGCTCTCTTCCATTTCCCTCATTTTCGTTACTAAAATCCACAACCTATTTACCACAATTTCTATAGCAATCAAACTACTTTACTATAATTGATTTTTCCATTTTGTAGCAATAATGGATGTCCAAAATTATAACAATCATTTGATTGCATCCTTATTATTAGTAAGCAAAATAAAAAAAGAGGTATTATTTTTACGCTGATTATTAATAGTAGTGAATGATTATTTTGTTCACTTCTTCATCCAATAAAACTAATTTATATTAAATAATTAGCTTTAATTACTACGAATATTAGATTATTACAACTTGTTTTTCTAAACATCTTTTTTTCTAATGTATAGCAGGTATATATCTCTGTTGTATGATACTGATGAAAACGCACTATTGATAGTGATAATTGTATTGATCATTGTTTATTTCAAGTAACCGGCGCAGATCACTCATTTAACATTTAATGATGATGATGATGATGATGATGATCATTTAATGAAGCGTCATTTCATTTGATAACTTTTTTATATTGATTTACTGCTATTTTTTTATCTTTGTTTTGGATTAGATTTATTCATTCTGAATTTGAATCTTCTGCCAAAGCAATGAAAGCAATTAAAACCGTTATCTTTTGAGATTTTTAAGTTTAAAAATAGAAAATTTAAAATAGGGCAACTTTCTAAAGAGAAAATCAATTAATATATTAACAATTGATATTCATCAAAATAAGAGCAAATATAACAAAACTAAGTTAACTGGTATTTGTTATAATAATTTATCTAACTATGCGAGACTAAACTGAGATCTTTGAAATTCTAATCAAACCGTCCAGGAAATATTGTATTTTTGCATTTGCGATTTATAGTTAATAAACTTGCATCATTTTCAGACAATGAATTATTTCTTCGCATAAAACCAAAAGTAGCAATAATGCTTGAAATCTTATTTGAGAGGAATTGAGTAATTCTGGCATTGAAAATTATGAGAGTTAAATTGGAAGAAGTTCATTCTTGTGCAGCAATGATGTTGCCAAAAAATTGGGTCATTATTCAACTACTTCTCTTTTCTTTACCCATGATCCATTTAAGAAAGACATTTTTTTTTTTTTTCACAAGATATTTTACACTTCACTATCATCTCTATCTGACATTTTAACTACTTCTATTTAAGCCTAAAGCTCCTTTTAAATATTACTGCTTCTTCTATATATTTTATAGATGAAAAGTTCACTGAAACCAAATAAGTTTAAAGATTCAGAAATTCTCGAATTTTTTTTATTAAACTTAAAATCAAAAAAAAAGTGGATTTTTTTTTTGCAAAAAAATTACATCGTTATTTTTAGTTCGTTCGTTTTTTAATTTGTTTTTGTTTTTCTATAGCTGTTTCAATCGAACAGTTATTATAAATTCGAAACGTTTACAAAAGATTTGGTTCTTATTCTAATGGGATTGTTATTGAAATGATCAGAGAACAGAGGAGGACGATAACTTGGAGTGAGCTATGAACGGATATAGTGTTTCGTTCGTAAAATTCTACATTTTCTGGTATTATCTTTATAAAAATCAAAGTGACACAACTAATATATAGTTTGTTGGACGTTGACATTACTCGAACTTTCTGAAATCTGAATTTGGCTTCTCAGCTTGCATCTCATTATCGGAACGAGTCTTTATTTCGAAATAGTACGCATACATTTCTCCGTAATTTTTAGCAAATTGATTTATTTACTGAACAGTTTCCATTTAGGACATTCATTTTGAAATTTCTTTCAAATTTGCATTTTTTAGTGGCAGTGCAAAAGCATAAATTTCTAATTAGTCTAGTTTAGCAAAAATGGCGCTGTAATAATGAGTAATTATCTCAAACAATTGTTCATAATTTGTTGCTTTCTAATAGCCTTTTCTATTATTTATCTTCATTTTTTATTACTTATTTGATTAATCATTTAATTATTGATTTTTTTCTGGGAATTCATCAATATTTTTCACTAAAGTATGTGAAACGTATGAAAAATTCGATTTTAAGCTCATTTTGTTCAATATGCATTGTCTCAAAATAGCATTCGATTTCAGATTTTTCACATCTATTTTAAACAAATCTGGAGATTGGGATTTTCGAAAGTAATTAAATATTCGAGTTACACTGCTTTAATCCTGTTTAATGATCCATTATTTCAAATCACCATCATCTATTTTGATTTCAAATCTCGACATATTTGCCAATGATCAGTGCTTCAGTTTTGCTGTGACAAATCAATTTGCATAGTATTCTCTTTCTATTAAAGCAAAAAGAGAAATCTTCGACGTTGAAAATCAAAGTTCTCACTTTTCTTTTTATGGTTTTTCTAATCGATTATGCTGGGCGAGGAGAAAAACGAAATGATGTATTATGTTGTGCAACGAAGTGTACACTCCATGGCATGTATTATAAAAGTGAGCTTTGATTGATAATAAGTTGTGATAATAAAACTAATTGATCACTTTTATCATTTACATGATAATCAACAATACTAACATCAACTTTTGTGTTAACAAGACTATAACAATTCGATTGTGAGGTATATACCATCTTTTTGTAAAGGAAAAGATACAAAGCAATATGTTCATTGAGTTTACCACGACTAAATAGTTCTATTTTCAAAATTGATTCTGAAGCTCGAATTTAGAAGTATTTGAAATAATCAAATCTTCATGCCGATATCAGCAAAGATCATTTTTAATATTGCGGAACTTTCAATATCATTTTTTTGATAATCGATTAGATAAGCTACTTATCAGAAATTTTCCATTTCATAATATTTAAGTGTGCAAGAATTGGATGTTTAGAAATAAGTGACAAATGTTTAACAGCATTTTTCATTAAATAGTTCACTGTGTAGACGTATTCTGTCGTTCTTTTAATCCTAAATTTAGTAAATAGCATATTAAAATGTTATTTAATTCTTCTGACCATCATTTGCAAGTTTCATTGAAAATATATCTCTCATGAGATTCCAGTAAGAGTTTAGTTTTTAAAACTCCAATGTTCAAATTTTTTACATTAAAGTCAATCGATAATGTATGACAACAACTTTTGCCAATTGATTTCAATTAAATGAAATAGTCTAAAATAAGTATTCACTTAATTCAAGCGATCTGTCGAATGATCCGCGTTGCTAATTACACGTGCATACAATTCAGGTTTTCACTACTATACATATATAGACATGATCAGATTGGCAGTTTAAAAAGTAAGATACATTTGAATTGCTTATTTCTGTGCCGATGCACATCAAGTTTCAGCGAAAACTATATCTTCGTCTTTTTTGTAAAGTTCTTTCATTTTGTATATTGTAATTACATCCAGATTCTAGAATTTTCATCAAAAAGAATCTTTGAATTTCAACAAAATTTAATATGTCTATAAGTTTTTTTGGAACAAATTCAAATGTTGCTAAGTTTTGGAATGATAATATTTTTATTAGATTGAAATTCAAAAGTCCAGAAATACCAGAAAAAAAGAGTAAATTGGGAAATACGATAAAATGGATAAAAATTAGTCAACAAATATTGAGATGCTTCATATTTTTCAAATAAATTATTCGGCAGATTTTTTAATATTTCTAATTTAATTTTGTTCTTCATTTAAATACCACAATTAAATGAAATTTTCCAAAGATCTTTGCTTGAAATAATGAAAGCTGTGAAACTATTGCTTTTCAATCCAGTTTATTTTGCTATTTTCTTTTGTTCTAATGATTCAAATAAAAAAATAATCTACAAGTTTCCAATTTATAAAATATCGCGCTCTTGCTATAGATAACCGTCATTTCATGATTTCCAATCTCATTTTTATCTTTGATAAATATTAAAGTTTCGAGATGATAAAAAGTCATTTAAAATGAGCTCTAGCAACTGCTACTCAACCTATGATTAACAGCTCGACAAGTTTAAGAGAGCAAGTAAATTACTATAAAATTTGAATTAGGAAAAAGACTAACTTTTTTGAAAATTGCATTTATATTTAGATCCACTTTTTCCGGAAGAGTCGTCTTTTGTTTTCTCCATCTTTTGTCCTCTAATCACTCTCTGCCCTTCTATAAATCTTTATCTTCTTTTTTCTTTGTGTTTGACAGGAATGATTTTCTGGAAAGTTTAATTTCTTCAATAAATTTTTTTGATATTTGCATATCTTGAAAGATTCTTCCGATTGAATTTATTTGAGGTATCCTTGCAAAAAAGTCAGAAGGTTGCATACTACAAGGAAATAGAAAGAACTTCAATTTCTATTTAAACTATTTGCTGCTACTATTAAAGCTACTGAAATAATTAAAAGTATTGGTCTTTATTATATCATAACTTCTTCACTCTATTGATTTATCTATTGAGGGATCAATTTTTCCCGAGATCTTAATCTTTTTAATTATTAAACTAGTTGTTTCAATGCTTTTTAATTAACATAATTAGCTGGTTCAAAAAAGAAAACTTCTTGAAAAAGATTAAATTCTGGAAGCTTTGAAAGATATGTTATTATTTATATCGGCATCCGCTCATTCGTTTATTTATCTTCCAAAAATTTGCATAGAATTTATGATAAATTACTGGATAAAAATTAAAACAAATGATTGCAACATGAATTAAGAACTGATCACAGAAAGAGATAAGGAAATTTTAAATTGAAGTTAAGGCAGCAACGCTTTTTTAACCAAATTTAATTTTTTTTATGCATTGATTTTCCGAATTTCGGTTTAAATCATTGTGTTTCAGATTAAGAATGATTATCAATGCTTGCCATATGATTTCGAAAAAGAAAGTACAAGTCAGGTATGCTTACTTTTAATTATAATAGGGAAGATCAAATCTTTAATTCTTTTGATTGATTTAATTTTAACGGGAACGGCATGTGGAGGCTTATATTAGTGACCAAAAAATGAGTATCACAAAAAAAAAAATGATTTTTAAATCCGGAATAATTTTAGTTTTTTTCGAATTATTCAAAAATATTCGAAAAATACTTCATTATTAATTTGAATGGATCATTTTTATCTTTTCAAGTTTCTGATCAGAAAAAAGAGTTGAAAATGGGACGCAAAATTTAGAGAGGAACACTGAAAAGGGCAGATAAAATAGAACAAACAAAATGAATTATAAAAAATAAACAATCGAAATTCCGAAGATTTGTTATTCACACTTTTGCAACTTTTTTCTTGAGTGAAAAATAACTAATTGGAAGCCTTAATTTAGATGGCATTATGAAGAATAAGGGAAATATTTTCCAATCAGAAATATTTTTTAATTCTGCAGTTTTAGTTTTAGTTTTTTACTTTTTAATTTGTCGATGTGTTTGCTAATAAGGCAATAATGTCAATAGGCAGTACGATTTTGTTATCTTTTGTAGATAAAATTTCCTTTTTATATCATTAATCTCAGTTTCTTTTCTATTTCTAGAAGGAGGGTTATGATGATGTTGGCTTAATAAAACACTTTCTACTTATAAAATAATATAGATTGCTGAATTGCTATGATATATGATACATTCAGTGGGATTCGTATTCGTTAAAGTGAATAATGATTTGGATGAGTAAGATGATTACAGACAACATGCTTCATTGTTACTCCAATCGCTTATCACAAATGTGCAGAGCAAATGAACTTTTTGTTCGTCTGCTTAACTTTTTTTTTGTGTGAAAAATTTAATAGAAAATGGAATGATAGCACAAATAATTTATAGCAAAACTTTCATTTCAAATATTTTTCTCATTTGAGACAATAAAGAACATATTCTTAAAGCACTTAGTAGCTTCCTGAAAAGGCGTATTTTGAATACATAGTTAATGAATATGTACTGAACCCAAGATATGATTTTGTTGGATAATTTTCTTTATGAACTTTAAAGGTCAAAGTGCAATAGAAGACAAAATGACGCAAATAATCATAATATAATCATCGACGAAATATAGCATATCTCAACACTTTGCTAGAAGAATTAGTACGACTTGTTTAGTTGTTTGAAAAAATGCATAGAATTTTATTTGTACAATTGGAGCGATCGTGCCTTTTTTTGCTCATTTTTCCATAGCATACCTTTCTTCTGCTGATATCACCTACGGCTGCAGTTCAACATTGTGTTTATTCTTTTTTTTTTTCCCATTTGAAGTCTTTTATGATAAAAATCATTATTACAACTTTTCCTTTCATTTCGAACTTTCTTAAAATTCGCCAGAATATATTATGCGTTTTAATTCAATGTCTGCAAATATATATTATTCTCATAGAACAGAGAACTTTTCATCATCATATGAAATATTCTTTTAATCATTTTCATCACTGCCTTCTATTTTCTTCCTTTAGTCACAGAGTTCAAAGTAGATAAGAAATTGAGGAATTTAAAAATGTGATGATGGAAAATAAACTTTAGAAGATGAAATCTTTCGAAACATCTCTTTAATCACAAATAAAGTTATCCCTTGCCTATTTTCCTTTTATCAAATCATCTCTAACCAAAATTAAGATAATTGTAATCTAGGAAGATAAATATATTTTACGCCTACATTTTTCACATTCCTCGAGAAATTTCCTGTTTTCTTTCATTCCAATATTTTATTTCTGTCCTATTTCTCACTTTAAAATTATTTTTAATCACTGCAAATGTAATTCAAAGTGATATTGAAACGGATCATTTTAATTACTTCTTTTTCTCTCTATCTACTTCTTTTCTAACTTTATTCACTCATCCATCTTATACTAAAACGAAATATTTCGTGATAAAATGTCTTCAAAATATTCTTGGTCAGTAATTATTATAATCTATGCTGATTAAAAAAAAAAAAAACTAGGGGATAAAATGCCTTTTTTACCTTTGACACTTTTTTTTAGTTGTTATTCAGTTAATCCAATGCTTTGAAGCCCATTGTACCTGCCACTAACATATAAGTTGCCAGTTGCTGATAAGTTGTATTAACTAGTAAATAGATTATGCAAAATTATATACGCTATAAATTGAACTGATGAATGTATAAATGGCTGATGATATTCAATTTGAGTTGATATAAGTTGAAGTGAATGACTTATTATAGTTTACTATTGAATAATAAATACTCAACGCAAGTATAAGTTTAGTAAGCTCGAAAAGACTAAATCCATCTGAAGTAGGTAAATAGGTAAATATGTCATACGTATTACTTTTTTTTCTCTTTAAATCTAAATTACTTGTAGCTAGCGATACTTCAGATAATTAACAATATTATTTTTATCTGATTTTGGCTTTTCATATTCCCGATATTTCCTGGAATATTTGTCTTTTCAACCCATTTTTCATTTATTTTATCGAAATTTATTTAGATAATTGCTGGTAAATATCTCAACGAGTGCTTTTTAGTGAGCCATCATATAAGATAAGAATTCCTGATATTCATTGAGCTATCAAGTCCTGAATCTTACTGTGATCCACATCGAAGAAGAGTTATTGCGATAAGAGCGTACATCCTTCTGAAATAGATTTTTATTGAGCAAATAGAACAAAAAATCGAAGAGAACTTCATTCAATTATTTTTATTTTTGGTCAAGTTTATTTGTATGGCCATCATTTATCTGTGAATTATAAGCGAACTTGAATTATCGAAGATATCCAAAAAGTAGCGAACTATTGGTCAACGATCTATGAATAAATATTATGCATCAAATGATGACAAGTAATCTCTTGTATGAAAAAGAAAAGACATAAAAAGTGCTCCAAGATTCGAAAGATTAGGAAGTATTTCAAAGTGATTTGTCTTTAAGCTTATTTTCTTTACACTTATTTCAGAAAATTTTTTGTTCTGTTCGATTGGAACAAATTTAAGAACTTGCTGTTTCCTTTCGATTTCCTCACTTATCATTCCTTCATCTGCTTGCTGCGTTTGAAATCGCAATCTGTCCAATTCAAAAACTATTTACAAACCATAGTTTTTCAAAAATAAAAATTGGTATTTGTTGTCTTTGACTGCTTTTTAAATAAATACTTTCTTTTATAATACATTTTGAAATATTTTTCACTCAAAATGAATTTTTTTAAGGTTCTTTTCTCGATTTATATAGTTTTTCAATCGGCATAAAAACTTGAATACCATTATTTTCACCAGTGTAAAATATCAGAGAAAGAACTGTGTTATTTTCTTTTCTATTAAAATTATTGAAAAGGAAGAAATGCCACTCTCACTGCTTCTCTTTGTTTAACTTCCTATAATATTTTTTATAGAAAACATATTTTTATTAGCAAATATTCTAAATTCAAAATATTTGATTATAACTTGTTTCACCATTTCTCATCAGCATTTAATAATGAATTACATTTTTTACATTACAATTTTCAAATTATTGCTGTGTCTGCTGAAGGATTCAGTCTTTCACTGCTTTTCAACAATCTGATTGTCAATATTCTTTTCGAAATAAATTTATGTATTTAAATAGAATTGATAAATTAGCTGAAAAACATTTGAGTAGAATTGATAAATTAGCTGAAATTTATTTAAGTAGAATTGATAAATTAGCTGAGCAAAAAATGATCAACACGAACAATCAATTCCACAATTGAAGTTGTACACAAACTCATTTCTTCCTGTTTCTCAATTTCTAAATACTCTTTCCTCGTATGATGACATTTTTCTTAACTGTCTTAGAAATCGCTATGATGATCTACCTATTCAAGAGATCAAAGTATTTTACATCTGTGACGATATCCTTAGTGAGCAGCTTGTAGATTGTAATTGATATGTCCAGGATAGATACCCACAATTATCATTTGTGATTATTTTCTCACGATTGATACATATGCTGCAGTTGTGTGTATATCAATATATTTCTTAAAGTGTACTGCGTTATCATTGTTATCATTTTTGTTGTGCAGTGAAGCAATAAAGCAACGGATAAGTAGTAGAAGTGGACAGAACGATATTTATGGTACGATTGGCTGTTATTGAAGAAGTAAATACTTTTTGTAAATATTTACGAATCCAAAGATGCTTGTAAAATTGTAGATTTGTAATCTGTTTGACTTCAAAGCAGGATGGAATTGAATAGGACAATAATGCAAATAAACTGGATTATTTTTCTTTTCAGAGAACATTTGAATTGGAACAATTTTAGAATTATTTGAATTGGATACTTTTCAAATTATATTTCTTTAAATTTGGAATTAAATACTTTTGACTGTTATAAGAATGTTTTCTTCTCATTGATAGTTTCATCGATGTGCAATAAATTAACAGTATGAAAGTAGATCTTGTGAATTTGTTTATGAAATTATTCATATGATAACATTATATGATTATTTATTCTGTTTACTTAAAGTCGGGATTTGAATTTCCAATTTCGCTCAAATGATTCAGTCATAACAAATAATTGATATTGACTAGGAATAAGTGTACAACAAGCAGATTACTTTGTAATTATTACTCAAATATTATCAGTGAAGACAGGATGATAATACAATAAAAGAAATCAATTTTTTCGTTAGAAGTAAAATTATCAGTCTTATTTGTTCAGAAAATTTTAAAGATACTCCGAAAGCAAAAAGTCTTGTAAAATCAAAATTGAAATTGATGTTAATTTTAAATAAATTTGCTTAAACTGAAATTTGAAATGGAAATTTCAATGCAAAATTGAATACTTCTTATCATAGCTCGAACTACCATCACGTTTGATACAAAAGAATGAAAGCAATGGGACAAAACGATCACGCAGTCATCCGGTATATACACCGATTCACATCGATAGCGACGATGAAAGCGGTACGATTATTTATATTTTTTTGAATTATTATGGGAATGGCCAACGATAAATAATAAAATCTTAAATTATTACAAATCCATCATATCGTGAATTTGAGAAAGGAGGATGGAAATAAGTTCAGGGATTTGTCGCATTTAGAAAAATTTGAAATGTAAATTAAGTAAAGTTATATTAGGGAAGAAAGATCAAATGTTATCAGTTGGGAAGGAAGGTGAAGTGAAATAACGGAAGGTTTCTTCCAGAGAACGGATCAGCAACAGCAGCATCTCACATATCCCGGATGAGTGCATATGCTCTGTTCAACGGACTTCGTGCTTCGGAAACTACTACCTCTTCAGCCAACAATTATAGCATTCGTAGTTCTGTACACAGTGCGTCATCGTCTATGACCACTTCTAGTAGTGGTGATGAGCAGGTGCTGGCATTTCCAGAAAGATTTCTAGGAGATGAAAACTCTAAATTTAGGAAAGATTTCCATTTTTCCAGTTCATCGAAGCAGATTGACAAAAAATGAGAGCACACAGAAGCGAATGAATGGCACAATGTGAAAATGTTCAAATTTGCAGGACTTCCGATTCTCATTTGCATCAATCCAAATTCTGATGCTTCGGAGTCATCCCTTATGATGGCTTTTTTTCTTTATTTGTGTGCTGAATTATCAGACAGATCGGTGAATGGCATATCCAAAATGAGTCCGGAATCGACCACTCGAATTGCTAGATCATGATGTACCTTCTGCGTTATAAATTAATTAAAATATTTTCAGTGTTTATTGTCAGCTGAAGCAGTTTGGGATCATGTAGCAATACTACCTGATGAATTACCATTTGCGATCGGCGACATCATCTCAGTGCTTGACTACTCATCGCATGAAGAACTTTGGTATGGTAACTGTCGCGAAAGAGTTGGATGGTTCCCGTCATCGTATGTTAGGGTCAGTTTGTTTCATTTTATCAGATTATCCTTCACTGGCAGGATTCAAGAATTTAAAAACAATGTCAAAAAATAATTCTTCGAAAACTAGCGAAAAAAGCGGCGACCAAGTAAGTATTATATTGTACATTTCTGCATTAAAATTACAACATTTTAGGTATTAAATGGCAATCCGTCAACTTCAGATGCTCTCTCATTCAGTTATTTTCCACAATCGATGAGATTTTTGCGAGCGAAAATAATTCAGGAATTAATGCAAACTGAACGTGATTATGTCAATTTACTGCAAAATATTGTCGAGGTAAAGAAATTTTTACTCATTGATTTATAATTTCACCGTTGATTTATTATGCTATCGTTAATGTTGAGCTTAGATTATTTTTCAAAAATACAGGAACAAAAATACAGGAGCTTTTAATTTTGTAAAACAGTTCTATTTGAACTTTTATCATTTTGCCAATCACTTTCAACTTAATCTAATCGTATTGGTAACAGTCGATACTATAATATAAATTCTAATAATACTTGTGATTGTATCGAGTTTTTTAGTCGCATTTTTCAAATAATTCGAAAATATTTGTTTTTGCAGGGATTTTAAAACTAATGTATTCCCCAAAATACATTTTTAGGGCTTCACGGAGCAGTGTCGCCGTCGTAATGACTTATTCTCAGCAACTCATATACAACATCTTTTTGGCAATATTGAATCCATTTATGCTCTACATTGTAAATTTCTTCGAGAACTTGAAATGGCATTCAACCGGAATGTTCCCGAGAATTCAGCTGTTGGAGCTGTTTTCCTCCGAAATGTTAACTTTTTCATTAAACTTTTCTCGTTTATTATTAAAAATATTAGCAGGCTTAATGCTAGAAAAAATGTATTCTTGAAAGAAGTAAACCAGTTTCTGAATCATTTATTCACATAATATTAGACTGAGTAAAATCAAAGTAAATTGAATTGAACCGATTTTGAAATGGTTTATTTATCTGTGACAATAAAATGAAATCTTCTTGACTCTTTCTTCCTTAGGCTTTCTAATCTTTTTCACTGTCCAAAATTTATAACATTTTCCAGGATACCAGAGTATCATCGTATTAAGATACAGTATTTTCAGCGTTCAAAATTTTTTATTTATTCGGAGTATTGCAATAATCGGCCCGTTTCGAGTGCAGAACTGGCATTACTCAATGAACAATCCCACTATTATCAATTTTTTGAGGTAATTTTCAAATGATTTTTACCAAACATTGTGAGAATGATAGAAGTTTCGCGATAATGTCATTAGTTATCTTTCTGATTTGTATGTCAATTTTTTATTTATTCGGAGTACTGCAATAACTGCAATAAGTTCCAATCCTTTACATTTATTAAATTTCATAAAATTTCCTAATTTTTTATGAAAGACTTATAAGTTCTAGCTGAATAATACGTTTTTTGTCAGACATTAAATTCATTGCTTTTGTATATTTTTCTACTTTTCTGTTACTTTCTGCCTTAAATATAAAAAGTATAGGCGTGTCGACTTCTTCGAGGAATGCCAAAGTTACCTTTGGAAGGATTTTTATTAACACCCGTACAGAGGATATGTCGCTATCCGTTGCAGCTATCAGAGTTACTGAAAGCAACGCCAGGATCACACATCGACAGGGAACCAGTCGAGGTATGCAAGTTTTTTGAAATGCTTTATAGTTATGAGCAGGAATTATTAATTTTCGAATTCGTATTTTACATTAAATTTTGGGATTCCGAATTGATTGAAGTTCTCATCTAAATGTTTTTGAAAGAGAATTCATATCTAAGTTTCTTTCGTTTCCTTCTCTATTTAAATTTGCGTGACTTCCAGGCTGCAGTATCTGCAATGAAAAATGTCGCTGCAATGATAAATGAAAAGAAACGACGATTAGAAGGTCTACAGCAGATCGCTTTGTGGCAAATGAATGTCGAAGGATGGAGAGTGGGTATTATTCTCTTTAAAAGTAATAAAATATAGGAAATGCGATGAAATTATGATGGATGATAACAAATGCATCTTATCAGAAAAATTTCTGTTTAGCTTTGTAATATTTGCAGATTTTTGTCCAATATCATGCGAATTAAAATAGTCTTTGAGATTCAGAAGAAATTAAAGTTGAATTTAGGGTCCGGATTTAGTGGAAACTAACAGTCGAATGATACATAGTGGTGAAATGTACTGTCGTTGTATTGTTGGCGGAAATATTGTTTGGCATAAAGATGTTTTGCTATTTTTATTTGACCAATCGTTGGTAATATGCAAAAAAGATCTCATTAAGCGTAATTTTTATATATTCCGTGATCAGATTGCTCTCGATTCAGCAACATTTTTGAATTGTGATGATGGAAAAGGTTAGTTCCCGGAGAAATGAGGATTTTTTCTTAAAGTAATTCAACCATATTATCTCGTCTATTTTTCCGTTTTTTTGTGCATATTCGTTTTATCGAGCTCTTTATTATATATAAATAGAGCCATTTTAAATTAAAGTTGAATGATGAAATCTGATCTGTTTCAAATTTTCAGACTCAAAAACGGGTCTAAATTTGAAGAATTCATGGAAACTGGTAACAATCGGTAAAGAAATGATATTCACTTGTAAGGATCACAATTCCAAAGTAACTTGGGTAGAAAATTTACAACGACCGTTAATTTATTCGCCAGCGACACCTGAAGAACGGAGATTGATTAGCGAAACAATTTATCGCACTTCAAGTATGAGTTTATTACCGTAATGAATGGGAAAGTAGGATATAAAGAATAGCAAATCGAAATTAAAATTTTTGAATTTGCTGGAAATTAAACTAGATAAAAAATGAAAGCATATTGGAAACACAATAAAGTTTATCAAAATAAATATCAAAAAAAAGAGATACGGCTATCTGATCTTGCACAGTAGCTACATACGCTCTTCCGAAAGAGACTTAAGATGGTTGCTTTCAAATTGTTCAATTAAGTCTTCGTAGCTTTGTTAGTAGTAGCTTTGTAGCAGCTTTGTTTTTTTAAGAATCTCAGGACTATGTCTCGATGTGCTTTACCTTTCTACCAGGTCATAATTGATTGTCAGGTAGTTTCTTACAAGAAAATGATTAGTTAAATTTAGAAAATCCGATGAATCACACAGAACTGCAATATAAAAGTACTAGAACATGAACATTTTACATAGAACTGGAACTTCTAAAGGTTCTGAATTTCGCAAATGTTCTAAATTTAAAATAATTTTAATTGCAATCAAGAACTGGAACAAACGGAGCAAAATTGCGCACTACGTAAATATCAATTTCATATATTATTATTGAGTATTCGCGACAAGTGTCTAAATAGTTTCTCTTATTGTTTTCTTCTTTATTATTATTTCTTATTTTGCATTTCCATTTTGATAAATTCTCGTTTTTTGAATAATAAATTAAACGTAAAATAACTATTTTAGTTTTAGACAGCAAATTAACATGGAATCATATGGATGGTAAAATTACTGGTCGATTTATCTGGAAAAAAGCAAAAAATTGATTAAACATAAATTTGATTGCAAATTTGTTATTCTGTTATAATTCATTGATAGTTTCTAAAGATTCTAAGCGGAATTAAGAATTTTCTAAATAAATCGGAACTTCAATTGAATCTAAATAAATTTAAATATTTCGTTAGGCGTGCACCTAAAGATTGGTGGTTGAATTAGAAAAAGAAAAAATTTACATAGATCTCTTGTATAATTCTTATTTAAGGTCGAATAGATTATAATGCTAAATTCTTATTTAATTTGCAGAATTATACTTTTTTTTTTTTGCAATACATGGACTGGATTGATCACTAAAAGAAAAACATAATTTCAACTTTCGAAATAGAACCTCACTCAGTAAGTTCATCTCAGTAAGATTTTACTTGTTTCCAATTCCAAGTTTTGGTTGGATAGCAATTTATCAGGGTTAACGCTGTATTTTTTTGTTGTTTTTCTTCATGTTGACAAAATGACCCGAGCCAAGCTATATATTCTTATAATATTCGAACCTTTTATGCAATTTTCTAATAGTTCTACTGTATTTCATTTAAAACAACTATTCTATTCATTCACTCCATTCTTTTAAAATCAACTTATTTGCTTTTTACTTACTTTGATGGATATGGAAGCAAAGACATTCCATACATTTTTCATTCTCTTCTTTTCAAATTTAAGATACTTTCTGATTTTTTTTCATTTTATCGTATATAATATTCTTTTCAATAATGCAAAAAAAAAAATCTTATGTAATACTCTTTTAGTAATTTATTGAGTAATTTATTAAGGAAATTATTAGGTTCTCATGTTTTTTAAAAATGTCGATATGAAATCAAGAAATTAAAATGAAAGTTTGATGAAATCGAAGAAAAAAAAAGTTGTTCAGCAGTCTAATCAACATCACTCAAGCCAAACAAGAAATCTCAAATTCCATTCAAAGCCGAATCACCGAATGATATTTTCCTTTGATTTTTTTTTTCTGAAACAGAATTACTAAATCATTCAAACTTCAATCAAAACACTGAAAATGATTTAATACTGATACAAAGAGCTAAAAGCCAGATTAAGTACATGAATTTTATTTTATTAAATAAGAAAAAATTTTGATGAGCCACAATAGAAAAGACCAGTAAACAAAGAAAAAAAGACATGAAAAGGATTGCCTTTAGAAGTTATGATACAAAATATTATTTGTTAGTAGAAGGACAAAAAGTATTTTATCGCTGTTTCCAAATGAACAAAAAATTGAATAGCTAACACATTGAGAAGAAATAGGAAAATCTTGGTAAGAACTACTAATGCTCTTCACTATATTTTTCGAAAATACTATGGAACAATTGGAATGAGTGTCAGACAAAGTAATGAATAGTGAAGACTAGTCGACAATGAATTGAAACTAATGATTTAGATTGGGAAAAAAAACGTATTATCTGATTCATGAAAGCCTAGAATCAATCTTCAAGTCAATAAAATTCGAAAACTGAAAATAGAATTCCTCTCACAACAACTAGCAGTTTTTCAAGTGATATCAAAGTTAATTAATTTATCGTTCTTGTGGCACTGATGTTTCTCCAAGTTGTTCCAAGATTTCTTTCCTATAATCCTCAAAATCGCCATCAATTTCAGCAATGCCCTGCAATATAAACTAGCAATAAATCATATAAATATTTAAATACTTAAATTAAATTTTATTGTTCCTAAAATGAAGCGATAATCGGTCCATATATTTCGAATATCAGAATATCTTGTCACAATATGTCACATTCAAATTGGCAAAAGACAAATGTAGATAAAGTTCAGAATCCTAATAAATGAATACAGAATGGAAAAGGCAATGATCTGCAACGAACCAAGTTTTCAACAATCCATAACTGGCAATTTGTTTCCCTGATCAAACGTTCATCGTGAGTAACCATTACGACACCACCACCAAAGTTTTCAATTGCTTCTGCCAATGCATGGATTGATTCAATATCAAGGTTATTTGTAGGTTCATCCTAAAATGAAATATTACATTCATTAATAAGTCATAAACAATGCTGCATTTCTCCATATCTGTAAGTAATAAATCATCCGGTTTTATAATTTATAATTTCATTATCTTTTTGACTTATGAAGTAGGATGTAAAGATACACCCAATTACTAAGATTAACCGAAGGATGAAAGATCAACGAAACAGCGATATTTCAACAAGATAGAGTGAAAAAAAAAAACGATAAAAAAGAAATAAGGATATAGAATGAGATCAATGTTATAAAAAATGTCGATAAAACAAAGTTCGATTTAGTCGACCAGAACTGATATTTCAGCAAGATTTTCGAATTATATATTTCAAATAGTGGACTCATAGGATTAGGTCAGACAAAAACAAAAATGAACCAAAAAAAATTAGTCTTTCTGTATTTTATATTTTATTCTGATAAAACTTTTATCTATTAAACTTGACTCCAATAGAAAATTTTAACCTAAGTCATTTTTTAAAATGCGAAATCTACAATAGAGCGAAAAAAGATGACCAGTATTAGCAAATCTGGAGCTCCCAAAGCCAACTCTGCGAGCGCAACACGAGATTTCTGTCCACCAGATAAATCTTTTATCTTTACCGTGTGTGTAGAGCTAGGAAGGCCTACTGTACCAAGTCGTTTTCTCGCATCCTGCAATAAATTACAGAAAATATCTTAGGGTGATGAATTCTTTAAGCAGTATATCATATTTGTTTTACAGTCAACAAACAAATACATAATTCAACATAAAAAAACATAAATAATTAAAGGATATGCCATATGGAAGCAGAGATAAACGCTTTTTAAATTTTCTGAAAAAAAGCAAGCTAAAATTTAACCTGATAATCGATCCGAAATTTAGTAAAAAGATATTCGACTGGAGTTTGTTCTCCATTCAATACTTCATTAGCATGTTGGTCAAACCATCCTATGCGTAGCTGTCTGTGCTTTCGGAGTTCACCATGTTGCTAAATCCCAAATATTTTTATTCAAAAAAAAAAAAATCATTTATTTCATAAGGATCCTCTAACAATCAAACAGTTTCATTTGGTTTTGACATGAGTTTTAAAGACATAATCAAACATTTAAAAACTCTTTTGAAAATATAGAAATTCGTAATGTTTGCTTAAAATTTAATGCAGTGCTGTAAAATCTTGAAATATTTACAGGCTCAATTTTTCCAGCCAATAACTTCAATAATGTTGATTTTCCAACACCATTGGGTCCTACAATCGCAATACGAGAATCCATATCTACGCCAAAGTCAAGGTTTTTAAATAATATTTGGTCTTTGTAGCCGAATGTTACACCTATAAAATACTGGTTTGAAAAAGGATTGAACAAAAAAAAACAAACAGAAAGATGGAAACAAATTATTATAAAATTAGTGAATATAACATCAACTTTTTCTGCATTAAATCATTAAAGTCAAAAAAATTAATACTATTTATTGGAAATTCTTACCGTGTAATCCAAGCACTGGAGGTGACAATTTCGTAGGATCCGGAAGAGCAAATTTTACATTATATTCTTTAATTTTTTCTAATAATTCCACTGATGCTGCATCAGCTGAAACAAACAGCTTGCGTCGGAATGCATTATTGAACATTTAAATATATTAAACGAATAAATCAAGCCAAATAATAAAAAGATTAACATAATGAACTCCTATTACGTTGAAGATCGGACTAAGATTACTGCAATCATCTCATGAAAATTACCTTTATCAGTCATAGCATTAGAATTTTTTTTGCCTTTATTAACTTTATTTTGCTTGTTTTGTAACCGATTTTTCATTTCTTCAACAGCTTGTTTTGAACTTTTGCCACTTTTTTTCATCGCAGCTAGTTGCTTTTGCTGAGTTTCGAAAGCTTTCATGTGTTCCCTCATTTTCTGATCCTTCATTTTCTTGAAAGCAGCTGCAAAATATTTTGAAAGATTAAACTAATAATCTTTTTAGACCGGCAAAACACATAAACTGTCTTAAAAATCTAAAGTGTGAAGCTTTTTTGCCTTTGCTAACTTTAATTTCTCGTTTTGCATTTTTATTTAATAGTTTCTCTTGACTTTTTGTTATTTTTCCCATTGCAGCTAATTACTAATAATACAATCTCGTGCACATCAGCACATAGAAGCCAAAAATTTCGGACTTACAATAATTGCCTTTATAATAATACAATTTCTGATTCTGTAAATCGATAATATCTGTGCACACATTGTCCAAAAAACCCTGGTCATGTGAAACAATCAATAAAGTCTTTTTCCATGTTTGTAAATAGCTGCAATAAAAGATCTTCGAAGCGAATTTGGAGTTAAGTTAATTTAAATATATCTAAAAGTTATTAATTAAAACTACTTTAAAACCAATACAGTGATGAATGATTCAATTTACCCACATTTAAGTATAATGAAAAAATTCATTAAAATAATTCGCAAGATGATCCGCAGAAATTTCAAACTTTTCAAACTAACTTATCGAGCCAAATTACTGCATTCAAATCAAGATGATTGGTTGGTTCATCAAGCATCAACAACGTTGGTTCCAGGAAAAGAGCTCGGGCTAATGAAATACGCATACGCCAACCACCCGAAAAAGCTTCAACTGGCTAAAAAATTGAAATGAAGATTTGATGGAAGACTTACAATACATGCGTACTGAATGGATAAAAAAGCAGACTTTTTCTTGCATAGTTTTTGTGAAGCCGAGACCAGCCAATATTCGGCGCGCTTTTGGTTCCGCTGCATCTGCATTTATACTCTTCAGTTCATCAGTGACCTGATATATTTTGCATTCCAGAGATTATTTAACAAAAGCTGATATTGCAATTATTTTGGTAGAAAATTCAGGATTTTGATTATTTTATTTGCAAGGACAATAATATTTCTACTGATCATAATAGAATAATCGCACTACATTCATTGTTACAGCTTCAATTTTTTTTATCTACCTCTTTTAGATGCTCGCCAATTGAAATATCGCCTTCTTCTAACTTCTTTGTCAATCGCGCCTCTTTCTCTATTAAAGCCAAGCGATGTTTGTCTGATTTAACAACGGCATCAATAGCCCGAGTACTATCAACTTCAATTTCTGAAATTCGCAGAATTAATAATATGATGCTGTTTCAAAGCAAGCAGTCGTAGATTTATAAAATTCCTATAGAAAAAACTGAAATTACAAAAATAACATTAAATTCATTCCGTATATACCTTGTTCACAATAAAGAAGATCAATATTTGGTGGAATATCCAATCTCCTGGCCGCAATATGTTTCAAAAGTGTAGTTTTGCCCATTCTGAAAATAATGAAACAATTCTCAAGATGAAAAACATGAATATCATGAAAACTTAAAGAACTTTTATAGCATACCCATTTGGACCAACGAGACCATAACGCCTTCCGAAAGCTATTGTTAATTCAGCTTTGTGAAACAAAACTCGTCCTTGAGCAGCAATATCAAAGTTCTCCACCTGTAATAAGTATTTATTTAAAGCTAGTGGCATAACTATTTATTACAACGCAAATGTATGCTACTTTTTTATTTATCTTTTATGTCAAGTTGAGAACTTGGAATAAAGAAATAAATGTTTATTCAAATTAACAACTTAAATTGAAATTTTTTTTTTTTTTTTTTTTTGTGCAGTGCATCTTTCACTTCAATCGGAAAAAAAGAATTAAATTTTGAAATTTTTTTCATATTACACCAACTTTAATGTCAATAGCATTTTCAAGCTGATTTCGTTGTCCGGAGGATTTCGCTTGTTGTGAGACGGAAAATTGTTGCCCAAGTTCCGCACCTGACCCGATTCCACTGTTTTCTAAACACTTTTTGGATATATTAAAAGAGATAGCAAATAAAAATTTAATGCATCGGAGTGCACATTTATTTATTATTTGAAATTCAATATATCTATTTTTATATTCATTTCTTATTTGTCAAAAATGTGGAAAGACAACCCTTCTTTTCGACTGCTTCCTTTTCTTCTTGATTTTCAATTACACCACCCATTTCTTTAATCTCGCGCTCATATTCTGCTTTTCTTTGTAGCTTTTTCAATTCTTTTCTACTGAGCTTCTTCTCAATTTTCTCGTCTGAAATGAAAAAGTTGAATGTTCATAGCAGCAATCGTAATCTATTTTGAGATTTGAATAAGAAAACAAAATTCAGCGCGCCAGAGGGATGAATAAAATACTTCATAAAATAAAAATCGATCAGTATAAAAGTAAAAGCAATTAAATCTGTAGACAACGATTCTCTCATTAAGTCGACACTATCTGCAGAGAGCAAACAAAAACTTACCACTTAGCATGATCGTCACTGCACCATCCATGTAACTTTTTTAAAGATATTTTGCCTATAAATGACGGGAGCTTCAAAATCAAGCTCTGTGTACCTAAAATCGACTAATTTATTACATGTATCATCTAAAGCTAAACTAGCGTTTCAATGTAAGAGAAAGATCAGGAATTCTTCCCTTCACAGTTGATCTATTTCTGTGACATAAATAGTATTTCGAAACTAGGCAAAAATATAGTTAACGCTAAAAAATTCAAAACATGTTCAAAAGATTTCCAAGAAAAGTAGCAAATAACATATGTAACAATAAAGTAAAACGAGTGTAAAAAGTTAAAGATGTTATTTTATTTTATATCTAATTCAATATTATTTATGAATAAAGAACGAGAAAAGTATAATTTCCAAAAAATTACTAATAAGTGTCCAATATATTTACAACAAATTCAACAATAACAAAAATGGTAAAAATTAAATCTGACTCTTGTGATAAAATTTATATAATAGGATTGCTATAATAAAGCAGTTTTTATCCACTGCAACAAAGAAGCATTTTGAAGTATCAATCGATCAATTTCTTCCCAGCTCTTCTTCAGTTCATCATTTAATTTGCCCAATGTCTTACTCAAATCATCATCTTTGGTACAGCTAACCCAAAGCTTGTTCCGAGTGATTTTTAAGAAAGCAGCTAAGTAGGCTTGGACAAGTTCAAAATCGCGATGATTCCTGAGAACTATGAGAAGCATTTTCAAAAAACTGCTCAAAGCCTGAAATGAAATTCACAGACTAATAAATATAGTTCTTGTCATAAATAGGAAGTTGCAGTTTTCACGCTCAACTTAACTTAAAATTCCTGTTTAAAGCTGCATTTAATTAGTTCTATTTAAATTTGGGATGATGAAACAATCATCGTTCAAAGTCTTGGAAACAAGTGAATGGTTATAATTTGCATAAAACATGCGAAAAGTCGTAACTTACCCTTTCTGGTAGTATGTGAATTTGAAAATCTATCGCGGAGATACTCATCCATTTCAAAGATTCAAATACAGTGATGAAATCAGCATCCTCTGAAGCCCTGGAAACAAGTAACTGTTTGAGTTCCTGCTTACTTGCTGGCTTTTTATATTCAGTTCAAGTTAAAACATAAAAATTTTCATAAAAAGTCAGTCGAACAGTTTACGCAGCTCTAGGAAAATAGGAAAATCTTACTGTAATAAAGTTTCTGCGAAAGAAGATTCAATCTCCAAGACATTTCGTTTTGCCATCAGCACATTGCGTCGTTCTATATTATCACCACTACCGGTCTTTTTTTCAAACTCGAAACCATCAAGTGTTGACACTGCTGGTAGGAAAAATGGTGCGGTTTTTGGCTTCCGTGCTGGTTCAATTAATTTATTTCGTTCCCGAATTACATCCAAATATGGCAGATTCATCCAGCGTGAAGGTGCCAAGCCGGATAAAGTTACAAGGCTTTCAACCTTAACTTATTTATTATGGTATATAATGAAAAATTTGTTTAAAAAAAAACATTTGAATTTAAAAGATTCAGATAGTGCAAGCATCAAAAAGTACTACTAATTTTTGTGAAAACTCAACATTACCTGCTCCACTTTTTGTATGCTTTCATGATTAATTTCCATAGACTCTTCAGCCTCTCCTACTGAACATTGCACTTCATCTTCTAAATCCCTAAAAAAGAAAGCCTTTTAATATAAAATCTATTTTAGTTCAATGACTCATTATTTAATATGTCATTCAAAATATTTATAATTAGAAAAGAAACAACTCGTTTATTCTTTTAATAGCAGGCTTTTATTCTTCGAATTTTATCGCGCAATAATTATTTTCCATACATATATTCTACTTTGCATATATTCTACTTCTAGCGAACCACTCAGTAATAAGCATACCTTCGCACAGGTAAAGCTAAAGAATTCTTGGGGATATAATCTAATGGTAGTGCTTTCAAAGCATTCATAGCAGTGAACCATGCTTTGTTAGCCCAGATGTATATGCTCTTTTGTTCATGATGACAAGTAGCCAAATATTCTCCACTTGGTGAAAAGCAAAATGATACGCAATACATTTCACACTTCACAACATCAATCAGGCTATTTGTAATAAGATCCCAAACCTAAAATATCATAACTAATGTTTATAATAAAACAAGTTTAAGTCTTTTATGAAGTAAAACATTGAATATTTTAAATTTTCAAAATAAAATATAAATATGAAAGTTTCAGAAAAATAAGGAAAAACGAACTTTAATAAAGCCCTCATCATCAGCACTGACAAGCCATTTACCATCAGGTGAAAATTCTAAAGCAGTAAAGGATGATCGATGTGCTCTATCCACAATCCTAACAACTTTTCGGCATACAGTGTCTATTACACCAATTGAACCATTTCCTACACCAAGAGCTAACAAAGCGCTACTGTGACTCATACAAAACCGTAAAACTGGTGAAGGAACTTGCATTTCGGCCACCAACTTTGTGTTGCGAAAATCCCAAAATCGAATAAGTCCATCATGTTCTGCTGAGATCTTCAAATATAAAAATTCATTCACGACAATAAATTGGATACTACATGCATTATTGCATTGCTTACTTGTAATAAGAAAGAAAAGTGCAAAAAACTGTATTCAATATTTATATGAAAAGTATTTTCAGTTTTTGAAGAAACTAAACGACAATAATCCAAATATTTCTCACTTACGAGTTGCCTATTGAATATGTCAAGTGCTAATCCTCGAACAGTAGACTGATGAGCTTTTTCGTCTTTTTTACTACAAAAGAAAGTTTTTCTGTGATGCCCGCTTTGCAAATTGAAGCAATCAATGTGCCCAGTAGTATATCCAACTAAACCGAAATTACCACAAGATGAGATGCATATCGCTGATGCGCAAGCAGATACAAGATGTGGTCTAGTCACGAATCTTTTATGAAGCAGCTGGAAAAAAGAGAATTTTATAATATTTTGAATTCATTGATGTTTCGCTTAAAATTAACAATTTCTGTAGAAAGATCATAACAATGATGAATTTTGAAATCAAATTATATGAACTGAAAAATTCATAACATTATACAAAACATCAAAATAAACACTAAAACTCTAAGCAAACAAACGCGATATGTTCCTAAGGCTTGTTTTCTTGTGGTCCATGTCGTCACAGGGGCTGTATCAATATGACGGCACATAACATTGTCCCAAGCTGCTTCCCGTGCTAATCCCACATCCATTTCAATCACTGGTTTCAATTTGATACTCTCAATATCACGCTTTTTCTTTTTCGCTTTCGTTCTATAGAATTAAAGGGCATTAAATAACATGAAGAAATATAATGAATTGGTAATGAAATATATTTAAAAATAAATGGAAAACAAGGATAAATGTAAGAATGAAACACAAAAATAAACAAAAATTACTTGGACATAATACCAGCAATTCCTAATTTCTGTCTGTGCGTATCACGTGATATTGAGACTGTTCTCACAGAACCATCTAAACCAGATGTAAGAATACTGAAATTTCATAATGTTATTGTTTCTAAAAATTTAATCAATTAAAAAAAAAAACATTTTGCTCTACAAAATCCTTAAATGACAGCTAGAGCCATAAAATAAAACGGAAATTGATTTCTATTAAAAATACAAATCATAAGATTAATAACATTATTTTTTGAACATAATGCGAATGCCTCCTTTCTGATGAAAAAAGTAAATATAAAACAGAAAAATTATATGAGAACATCAAAACATCAAAATTTACATTTCGTTATCGATAAATTTCACTGCCGTAATCGGTTTATGATGTCCATCAAGCAAAACCAACTGCCTGGGCATGCCATCACCCATGTCATTAATCCAAGTTTTTAACGTGTTATCAGTTCCTGCTGAAATCATTAATGGCTCGCCATTAACGTAATATATCCCTGTAATGGAGCCATGATGTGCATTGGGCAATTGTCCCAATAGGGAACGTTTGTTTAAATTCCAGACTGCCAATGTTCCGTTCTCCGATGCTGTAGTCATTGTCTCTTCACCATCTGTCCTAAAATTCCAAAAATAATGAAAATTTTCAAACGGGAACTTTAGAAATTGAAACTTAAAGAAATTAATCATGCAAACTTGTTGATTCATGTAGAATCTAATGCTGAAAGAAATAAGCAATATCAAAGTCAAATAATTTTAGAGAGGCTACAAATATTCTCGTAAATCATAAGTTGAAAATTCGAAAAGAATAGGAACCTAAATGCAATAGATGTTACTGGTGCATCCTGCATATACATCTGCAACATTTCGTCAAATTTAATATTATGCAGTATAATCTGACCATTTTTTAATCCAACAGCGACGATATCTATAGCTGGTGACTGTTCCAGAACCGTTATTTCCGATCCAAACAATTTTCCAAACTCATGAATCAGTTTACCGGTTTTGATGTTAAAAATACGTAAAGTCCCTTAAAAGAATACTAGATTAAATCAATTATTGTAGAAGCCAGGAATTCAAAACCGCCCAACATGAATTTCGAATACATGATATCCTTACTGGGAAAATTATTTTGAAAAAACATAGTTTGACCAAGTTAATTAATGGACTGTCTAAAGAATCCAAACCGACCTTGTCTGGATCCCAGTAGCACTTTATTAAGATAAGTAAATGGATGAGTAATTGCTGAACAGTCGAACTGTCCGGATGTTTCAATTAGCACCAATTCGTCACCAGTTTCAACATCCATCACATGGATCGAACTTTTCACATCCACAACTACCAGAATGTCGCCAAATGGAAGAAGCCAACGCACATCATCAGATATTTTTAACCATCGTTTAATTTGCCTAAAATGAGTTTTAATTACCCAGAATCCCTCACATAAATATTGAAAATTAAAAAGCAATACAAAAAAAAGTACAAAAATAATTCTATTTTAAGAAATGAATGTTTCAATAATATTTGAACTTTCATATGCATCTTATATTTGAACTAAAATAAACTTCTATGAATAAAACATTGAAATATTTTGAGCTTGAATTCAAATACCTGGCTAAATATAAAACGGCTATTCTTGTTCCAATAGCAGCATAAATGTAGTGAGAATCGGCAGCAACTCGGTTAATTCGAGTCGGTAAGACATTACTTACTGATATCACCCGTAAATTTTCGCAGAGATACTGTATTACAATATTATCGACAGCACAAATGACGTAAGTTTCATTCCGTTTCCTCGGAAGTACCCGAAAAGCAGGTGGAACTGATGAACAAATTTCACCAAGTGCCTTATATGGTACAAATAAACGGCTTTGTTGACGTTCCATTAAAAATAATCTACAATCAAGTTATTGGAAGAGCTGATAAATAACCAATCAAAAGGAAAATATCAGTCAGAAACTTTCTTGGGTCGATTTCAAGACTATTTGTTCGATCATTTATTGAATCAAGCAAATAACAAATCATCATTGACAAAGGACACTAATGCTAACAGAACCTTGAAAATAATTTAAAAAAATATGGTAATGAGATAGAGGAATGAGTTTCTGGGTAAAAAGAGATTAGTTGCTTTGAGATCTTGTAAATTATGCAATGAAAAATATACAGAATACTCCACTCGAAACATCCCGAATTACTCAATCCCTAGTCTCTCCTCTTCTTTTCTTTTCTTATGAGAGATGTACGGAAGTTCGATCTCAAGAAAATTTTTAAAAAATTCGTCACTAATGCCAAACAAGCATTCAACATATTTGAAGAAAACTGCCCTGTGTCGTTTGGTCTGCCATTGGTAACGTGGTATCGATAGGATACTATGATAACATCGAACCGTGATGATCATGGTTATGATGGAAAGTAAGGGAAATCTTATTAGGAGGAATTCGTTGCCTCGACGCTGTGCTGGTTGGATGCATCAGTGTAATGTTTAAAAACATTTAATAAAGAATTATGAATTTAATGAAGTTTGAAAAAATTTAGCAAATTTTAATTTCTTGTTAAAACCAAATAGTTTCTTAATGAAAAAGAAAAGCTTATTGAGAACATTGATTTTCAGTAAAAGCAAAACCTATTTTCTTCAGATTTATATAAAGAAACAAGGCGATATTCTTTAAAAATACCCAATATTAAAATAAAGCACGAGCTGTTTGGCTTATAAATTTGCAGTCTATACTTAATCATGCCAGTTCTAACATATTAGTGACAATTTTTTAAGCTTTTAGGCATAATAAAATAGTACACGCACTAATTAAGCGTTCAGATTACGCGTGAGTCTCGATGATGATTCGAAGCCAGTAATGAATTTTCAGATTTGAAATGATTTTGGCTGCAGTCTTTGACTTACGTCTGAATGATGGCGAATACATAAACCTTATTCAGCATCTTTTTCTTGAGGATCTTATAACTAATGAGAATTATGATAATTTCATTACTTATTATTCCAGCTAGAACGTTTGCTTGTAAATAGAACATCATTTTGTTGGATTAGCAACAATATGGAAAAAATTAGTTTGTTCCATTCAAGAACGAGTAATTTTTGAAGAAATTTTTCTAGAATTACGGATGTTTCTGGAAATTTTCTTATATATTACATTATAGCGAAATGATTGATAAAATCATCCCAATATCCAGTTAAAACAATTTTTGCATTAGCTTATTAGTTTGTTCCATTCAAATTGTTTTAACTGGATATTGGGATGATTTTATCAATCATTTCGCTATAATGTAATATAT